>RJWM01003383.1:0-114121 GCA_004363535.1 Dasyprocta punctata
AAAAAAAAAAAAAAAACCCCAAAAAAAAAAAAAAAAACAACAACTATTTGGCTCTATTTCTGTATCTTCTGTTGGTACATTAGTGTCTTAGTTACCTTTCTTTCATTGCTGAGATGAAATACCCCCATCAAAGTTAAAGGGTGGAAAGGTTTATTTTGCTCAGTTTGTAGAGGTTTCAGTCCTTAATTGGCTGCTCCAAGGCAGACTGGCATGTGGCAGAGGGGCAGCAGTTCATGGTAGGCAGAAGATAGGAAAGCAATGAGAAAAAGAGAGGGAGGGAGGGAGGAAGGGGAGAGGGGGAGAGAGAGAGAGAGAGAGAGAGAGAGAGAGAGAGAGAGAGAGAGAGAGAAAACCTGTTTCTGTCCCTAATATTGCAGGCTACCTGCCCTTAACCTCAGCGTTGGGCCATGAATCAATCACAAACTCTGGATTCAGCCACCTCTGAAAAGCCCACCCCTCATGACTGCAGGAGGCTTTGGCGGGGATATCCAGTCACAAACCATAACAATTAGCATATAGCAACCATTTAATATTAAAACAAAAATGTACGATTAATAGGCCAACCATTGAAATAAAAGAAATCCTTAAAAAATTTAAACCAAAAGGAGTCACAAAAAAGAGAAAAAACGGGAAAAACAAAAAACACACCTTTAAGTATATATATTTTTTGCGGCACCGGGGATTGAACTAACAACCTCGCGCCTGTCAGACAGGTGCTCAAGTCACTGAGGCAAACTCCCAGCCCCAAGCACACCTTTAATCCCAGCACTTGGGAGGCTGAGGCAGGAGGATCCTTGTGAGTTTGAGACCAGCCTGGGCTACAAAGTGAGTTCAAGGCCAGCCTGAGCTGCACAGTGAGACCCTGTCTCAAAAAATAGGGCTGGGGATTTAGTGCAGTGGCTTAAGCGCCTGCCTGGCAGGCGCAAGGTTGTGAGTTTGATCCCTGGTACAAAAACAAAACAAAACAAAAAGACAAAGATGTAAGAAAGAGAAAAAACGGGACAAACAAAAAGTAATAAGATGGCAAAACTGGTGGAGAAGCCGGCCATGGTGGCGCACGGCCCTGATCCCAGTTGCTCTGGAGGCTGAAGCAGGAGGGTTGCAAGTTCAAGGCCAGCCTGGGCAACTTAGTGAGCTCTGTCTCAAAATAAAGCAATAAAAAGAGCCGGGGCTGTGGCTCAGCGGTGAAGTCCCCTGCGTTCCATGCCCAGTGCCATAGGCAAACTGGCAGGAAACCTAGAGATGCCACCAGCAAGGTGTGAAAAGCTCCGACGGCACAACTCGATACCCGGCGCTGGCTACGGAGCACAAGGAGACGAAGCCACGCTTCAGAGGCTCTGCGAGCTCCGCTATGTCGCACCTCCGGGGCGGAAGGAGCGCAGACCCTGCCTGCTGATGCAGTTCCGTTTCCTCCGAGAACCATAAAGACAGGGAGGAAAGAGGGACCCATGTGGCCGCCAGAGTCCCCAGTCCCGGTGCCAGGCAGGGACATGCAACTTGTCGTATGTTTTCCATAAGAACTGCTGGGGGCGGGGGGGAAAGACATTTTAAAAAAAAATAAATTTAAAGCATACTGCCGGGAGTTTGGCTCAGTGGCTTAAGCACCTGCCTGGCAGGCACGAGGTTGTGGGTTTGATTCTGGGTGCCACAAAAATAAAAAATAAAATAAATTTAAAGCATGCTGATAGGTGCAGTGGCACGTCTGTAATCCTGGGCACTCAGGAGGCTGAGGCAGTAGGATCCAAAGTTGCAGGCCAGTCTGGGCAATATAGTGAGACCATGTCTCAAAATTAAAAACAAAAATAAAGAAGGTTAGTGACTAGAGGGCATTCCCTGAATGTGAGTTTGGTCCCTAAAACCACAAAAGATGAAACACCAACGAATAACAAAAACAAACATATACATGAAAAAGCTTCCGATAAAGAATGCTTCAGGCCAGCACTGAGAGGCTGAGGTAGGAGGAGCTTTGTGAGTTTGAGGCCGGCTTGGGCTACAACTCAAGAGCAAGGCCGGTCTGAGCTACACAGTGAGACCCTGCTTCAAAAACCAGGGCTGGGCATTTGGCTCAGTGGCTTATGCGCCTGTTTGGCAGGTGCGAGTTTGTGAATTCGATCCTCGGTGTCACAAAAAAAAAAAAAAAAAAAAAAAGCTTCAGGCTTAGATGTCCTCATGGGTGGATTCTATTAAACATTTTCTGCCTAGTAGGTGCCAAGCCCTGAGTTAAAACCCTGAAATTACAAAAATCAAGAAACTCTAATCGGTTGGGCATGGTGGCACAAGTAATTCCAGTACTCAGGAGGCTGAGGCAGAAGGATCCTCTGCAAATTCAAGGCCAGCCTGGACTACATAGTGAGATCCTGTCTCAAAAAACCAAAAAAGAAAAAAGAAAAAAACCCTAAGGGCCATTTTCATTATGATAGACAGATAAAAGTTTACAAAACAAAAATCTAGCTATGGTGGCACACACCTGTAACCCCAGCACTCAAGAGGCTGAGGCAGGAGAATCACTTTGAGTTTGAGGCCAGCATGGGCTACATAGTGGGTTCAAGCCCAGCTTGAACTACATAGTGAAAATCTGTCTCAAAAAAAAAAAAAAAAATCTAGTCAAAGCTTTAGCTTACTTTGTTTACTTATTTCTTTATTTTTGTTTTTTTGTGACAGGATCTCACTATGTAGCCCAGGCTGACCTTACACTGGAGACAGTCCTCCTGCCTCAGCCTCCCCAGTGCTGGGATTACAGGCCTACACCACCACACCTGGCCCTCAGCAATTTTCTATCTATCGACAGGCAGTAAGGAAGGGCTCTGCCACACAGAAGCCAAATTCTGTCGTGAGTCGAACAACTGAGAAAGAGACCTTTCCCTCAAGCTGCCAGATGGGAACGCGGCCCTTCCAACAGGTGACGTGGGCTCAGCGGGACCCAGGCCAGGCCTGAGGCCACAGAGTTCTAAGAGGACAGCTGGGCGGTCTTGTGTCATGGTTACAGGGAAACGGACACAGTCGAACTTGAAGAACAGCTTTTGAGTTGGGAGACATTCCTGAATAAAACCAGACATTCCGAAAGTCTGCCGGTGGAGACAGAGGGGGAGGGGAGGGGATGGGGAGGGAAGGCTGGGGAGGAAAACCCAAGAAAAGTGGGGTGTGGCAGTGAGCTCCTGTGATCCCCAGGAGGCTGAGGGAAGTTCCCAAGTTTGAACTCAGCCTGGGAAACGTAGGGAAACTGTTTTTTGTTGTTGTTGTTGTTTTGTTTTGTTTTGTTTTGTTTTGTCTAAAAGCAAAATATAAAAAGGGCTGGGGGTAAAGTTAGTTCAAAGGCTCTGGGTTTGAGCCTCAGTATCACAAAATAAAATACATAGAATTTTTATTCTTTTGGTAGTGGGAATTGAACTCAGGACCTTGCACTTGCCAGGCAGGCGCTTATGTCACTGAGCTGTATTCCTAGCCCTACATAGAATTTTAAGAAAGATCCTACTTTTATTTTTTTGAGACAGAGTCTCACTAAGTAGCTCTGGCTGCCTTCGAAGTCAGGGCCATTCTCCTGCCTCAGCCTCGCAAGTGCTGAGATTATAGGTGTGCAGCCCCACACCTGGCGTGGGAGAAATGTTTCCCCAGCTGTTCCTCAGACAAAGGACTACTATCTAGAATATATAAAGAACTGAAAAAAAATCAGATCCCCCAAATTTAAAGATCCAATCCAAAAATGGGCATCTGAAACAAATAGATGCTTCTCAGATGTAGAAGTAGAAAGGGCAGATAAACACATGAAAAAATGTTCAACATCACTGCTTATTCAAGAGACACAAATTAAAACAACACTGAGATTCCACCCCACCCCAGAAAGAATGGCTCTTACCAAGAAATCAACTAGTAGCCGGGCGTGGTGGCACACGCCTTTAATCCCAGCACTCGGGAGGCTGAGGTAGGAGGAGCGTTGTGAGTTTGAGGCCAGCTTGGGCTACAACGCGCGCGCAAGACTGGCCTGAGCTACATAGTGTGACCCTGCCTCAAAAAACTAGGGCCGGGAGTTTGGCTCAGTGGCTTAAGCACCTGTCTGGCAGGCATGAGGTTGTGAGTTCAATCCCTGGTGCCACCGGAAAAAAAAAAAAAAAAAAAAAAAAGAAATCAACTAATAACAAATGCTGGAGGGGCTGTGGGAAAAAGGAACCCTTTAACACTGTTGGTAGCAGTGTAGACTGGTAAAACACTGTGGAAATCAGTGTAGAGATTGCTCAAAAAACTAGGACTCAAGGTCCCATTTGACCCAGCTCTTCCCCTTCTTGATACTTTCCTGAAAGAGTTAAAAACACCCTACCACAGTGATCTTGAAGCAGGACTTAGGGGAAAACGAGATTTCCCAGCCCTGACCGTTTCCCCTCTCACCACCCCCTGCCCTACGGCTGTAACTTTGCGTTCTGGTTCAGGTAAGATCGGCAACTACGACAGGGAAACAAAGTTGATGGCGCTGTTCTCACAGGAGTCGGAGGACTGTCTTCTTTCAAGGCTGAGTTCATAACTGCTTTGTCTGGCTTCTGTACCTTTGCGTGCACCCCCACCCCAAGGTGCTCTCTACCAGAAAGGACAACTGCTTAGGAAAATGCATAAAAACTGCAGCATTTCCTGTTTCTTTCTTTCCTTCTCTCTGGAGTCTTCCTTTAGATACTTTGGACAGGAGTCCCCGCTGGGCCAGGTGTACACCTAATAAAGTCCTTCTGCTTTTCCCCATTGGTCTTTCTGATCTCTTGGATTCTGCAACTGTCTATGCACACCCATGTTTATAGCAGCCCCGTTTGTAATAGCTAAGTCATCAGATGAATGGCTAAAGAAGATGTGGTTTTTATATACAGTAGAGTATTACTGTATCATAAAGAAGGACAAACTCTAAACATTTTTAGATACTTAGATGCACCTTGAGACCATACTTTCAAGTGAAATAAATGGGACACACATATTTTTTTTGGACACCCATATTTAAATACCACATTGTTTCTCATAAAGGAGAAATCAAAAGTGTAAAGAAGGACCAAAATGTATATAATAGGTATTAGGAAATGGGAAGAAAATGTTCAAATGGAAAGAAGAATGAGGGAGGGAGAGGGAGAAAGGAAAGAAGAGACAAAAAGGGGAAAATGGAAACAAAACTTTTTTTAAATAAGGAGGGGGAGAGGGGTTTGAACTTTATTTTTATTTTATTTATTTATTTATTTTTTTTGCGGCACTGGGGATTGAACTCACAACCTCGTGCCTGCCAGACAGGCGCTTAAGTCACTGAGCCAAACTCCCGGCCCTGGTTTTTTGAGGCAGGGTCGCACTGTGTAGCTCGGGCCGGCCTTGTGCTTGAGTTGTAGCCCAAGCCAGCCTCGAACACACAACGCTCCTCCTACCTCAGCCTCCCGAGTGCTGGGATTAAAGGCGTGCACCACCACACCCGGCAGGGGTTTGAACTTTAGATCCTCCTGTCTCAGCCTCCTGGTGTTAGGAATTACAGGCCTGTATCACCACCCCCAGTTTACCACAGCCTTTTACAAAGAAGGGTTGTATCTGACTGGCAGATTACACACTTTGCATGCTGAAGCTGTTGGATTCAATCCTTAACTTTATGCTTGCACTGGAATACACCTTCACTCCCATACACACACAAATACACTGAAAACCAGCAACAGTTACTGAAATTTTAAATGTTCCTATCCCTAGACACACTGTTTCTAAGATTGTTTCTATCACTATTAAAAAGAAATGAAACTTCTCTGGGCCCATGTGTTTTTATTTATTTATTTATTTATTTTTAATATTTATTTATTTTTGAGCCAGGGTCTCCCTAGCAGTTTAAGCCGGCCTTGAACTCACTTTGTAGCCCAGGCTAGTCTCAAACTTGCAATGATCCTCCTGCCTCAGCCTCCTGAGTGCTGGAATTACAGGAATGTATCACCACTGGCTTGAAATTAATTTTTAAAAACCAAAATAAATAAATAAATAAATAAAGACTACTTAACTGTTAAAAAAAGAAGGAAATACAGTCACATGCTACCACATGGTTGCACCTCAAAGACATTGGGGGGAAGGAAACCGGTCAGAGCAGGACAAAGGCGGCCCCCACTGGCACTCACTCCCAATGGGGTCCACACTCTGAAAGGCAGGAAGTGGGGGGTCACCAGGTGCTGCAGGGTGGGGAGACAGGAAACAGCTCGGTGCATACAGAACCTGTATTTTGCAAACTGAAAAAGTTCAGGCGCTCTGAGGCACAGTGCTGCGAATGTACTTAACACTGCTGAACTATGTAAGGAAAAAAATGGTGGGGCTGGGACATTTATTGCGCTTTCCTGTCATGATTTATTTTTATGGTCTTTTTTGAGGCAGGGGTTCACTGTATGGTTCAGGCTGATCATCTTGAACTCACTTTGTAGCCCAGGCTGGCCTTGAACTTGAGGTGATCCTCCTGCCTCAGCCTCCCAAGTGCTGGGATTACAGGTGTACGCCACCACACCTGGCTTCCTATCATGACTTTTAAATGCATGAGACAAACTCAAGCCACATTGTGAGGTCATGAGACCCTCGCCAGGATGACAGAAATGGCTGAGATGGCTCATTCCAGCTGTTGGCCGGAACACAGCACAGCCGGGTCTCACACGCATCGCTGGTGGGCATCTCTCTCCCCCAGCTGTCAGTGCCTTCTCTCCTGGTGTTATTTCCTGGGTCCCCAGCTCAGGTGCCCTTTAAGAGACAGAGAAATGCTCTTAGTAGATGCTTCAGAACAGCCCCAAGCTGGAAATTACCCAAAAATCCACTAAGAGTGGGATGCAAAAACACATTGTGATAGAGTCACACAATGGAGCTAGGCATGGTGGCACACACCTATAATCCCAGCACTCAGGAGGCTGAGGCAGGAGGATCACCCATGAGTTTCAAGCCAGCCTGGGCTACATAGTGAGACCGTCTCACAAAAAAAAAAAAAAAAAAAAGTGAGTGACACAACCGAATGTGACACAGCAATAAAGCAGAATAAATAGAACAATCAAATAGAACTGCTGCCTCTAGTCTTCCACGATAGGTAAGTCCCACCCACAATGCTGAGCACATGAATATTAACAAAAAACAATTCAAATTCATGACCTCATTTACATGGGTTTCAAGTACAGACAAAATGAATCTAGGGCAAAGAGCTGGGTGTGATGGCACACACCTTTAATCCCAGCACTCTGAAGGTTGAGGTAGGAAGAGCGTTGTGAGTTCGAGGCCTGCTTGGGCTACAACTCGAGTGCAAGGCCAGCCTGAGCTACACAGTGCAACCCTGCCTCAAAGAAAACCAGGGCTGGGAGTTTGGCTCAGTGGCTTACGCGCCTGTCAGGCAGGTGCGAGGTTGGGAGTTCGATCCCTGGTGCCGCCAAAAAAAAAAAGAATCTAGGGCAAAGCCAGCCGTGGTAGCAGCTGCCTGTCATTCCAGCACTCAAGAGGCTAAGGCAGGAGGCTTGCTGTGAGTTCGAGACCAGTCTGGGCTACACAGTGGGTTCAAGGCCAGGCTGAACTACATAGCCAGAACCTGCCTCAAAAAACCAAACCAACCAATCAACCAACCAACAACCAAGAAACCAACTAATCTAGGGCAAGCAGACAGAATAACGGTCCTGTTGGGTTAGGAAGGTATTAACTAGAGGGCCATGGACTGGAAGCAGAGGAGCCTTCTCCTGATCTAAGCAGCGGTTACACAGATGTGGACATCTGCAGACATACACTGGGCCACATGCTTGTTTTTACTGTCTTTTACCACACACGGACCTTATTAATAACAAGGGGAGAAAAGCGCAATAGAAAAACAGCCTCATGCCCGGGAGTTTGGCTCAGTGGCTTAAGCGCCTGGCTGGCAGGCGTGAAGCTGTGAGTTTGATCCCCGGTGCAAAAAAAAAAAAAAAGAAAAAGAAAAAGAAAAACAGCCTCATTCAGTGAGGCAAAATTTAACTTGCTGTTTCTGTGTTTGTTTATGTGGGTATAGAATAGAACTGGCCATGTTTTTGTTGTTTGTTTGTTTTTTAGACAGGGTCTCCCTGTGTAGTTAGTTCAAACTGGCCTTGAACTCGCTATGTAGCCCAGGCTGGCCCACAACTCGGGGATTCTCCTGCCTCAGCCTCCTGAGTGCTGGGATTACAAGCGTGCATTACCACACCCCCGGCTATTGGATGTTTTTCTTTCAGCAGTTGAAGCTCACCAACACCTACCAAAGGCAAGACGGAAATCACTCAGCCCGCTTGATAACATTTTACACAGGAAACACAGAGGCCTGAAGAGTAGAGAGGGCGGAGACTGAAGTTCTACAGTGAATGAGTGGCAGAACCAGGCCTAGAACGTAGCATTCAGGCCAGCTGGACCAGGGCTCCTCGGGAGCTGCTGGACTCTGGCCCTCAGTCCCAGCCGGCTGAGGAAGAGGCCTGGCGTCTGAGCCAGGTGGGAGGTGAGAAGGAGGTGACTGCTTGTTTGTGACAGGGTCTCACTGTGTAGCCCAAGTTGGCCTAGAGAGCCTCCTGGCTCAGTCTCCTGAGTGCCAGCCTCAGGCATGCGCCACCACGTCCTGCACAGTTTCACAGACTGCAAGCCAGTTGCATCTTCTCTTTGGCTCTGAGAAGGTGATAAAAGAGGAGTCTGCAGTTTCAGAGCCAAACCACCAAGGAGTCTCCAGGGCTGGTGTTTTGGAAAGCGAAACTTCAAGCTTTCTTTGACCTTGGCCAAGGTCGTTGCCTCTGGCTTCACTCGCCCGCCCGGCTGTTTCAGGGAACCGGAGAGAAGGGTGCCGCCGGCAGCACCGTCCGGAGGCCAATTCTGCGGGGCGGGAGGGCGCGGGCTGAGCCTGGCGGACGCAGCAGAGCGGCCCCGCCCCGCCCCGATCGCACCCGACCCCATCCGATCCCATCCGATCCGCGGGGGCTGCGCGGCCCCCTCCCGCCCGGCTGCTCCGGCCTCGCCCCTCCCCCACACCAAGTCCCAAGGACACTTGTCGCGCGCTTCAGACGTCCGGCTCGGCTTCCCCTGCGCTCCTTTTGTCTCTCTGCGCGCGATGGTTTCTCTGGGCGCGCTCCTCCGGTCTCCCTCTCTCCTGTCTGTTAGTCTCGCTTTCTCTGCCCCCCGCACACGCGCGCGCACACCCGCGCCCGCCCTCTCTCCTCCCTCCTCTCGCCGTCTCCGCGCGCTTCTCCCAGGAGCGCAGGGCCCAGCCCGGCCTTGCAACGCGGGATCCGACGGCGCCCAGGGCGGGCGCGGGTGGGACCTGCGGGGACCCCCGCCCGCGGGCCGCGGGAAACCGAGGCGCCGGTCCCAGTCCAGCCGCCAGCCCCGATCCCGACCCCCACTCCAGGGCGCCAGGGGACGCCACACGCGCGAGCTCTGCGCCTCCAGCGCCGTCGGCGCCACCACGCGCAGCCCAGACGCGGCCCCCGGGCCCCCAGGGGGCGGGGGCGGGGGTGGCGACCCAGGGTCTCCAGCCCCCTCGCCCCGGGTGCTCCCCCTGCGTCCCCAGACGCCCGGGTTTCCGCGGCGCAGCAGGACGCGCGAGGTCGGCGCGGCGGGAGAGGTAGGTGACGCGCTCCGCGCCCGGTGTCGCCGCCGGGCGCCGCGACCGCGCAGATCCGCGGAGCGACGGCAGAAGCCGCTCCAGGCGGGGCGGCCAGGTGACCGGAGCGTGGAGGGCGGGAATCGCCACCCAGGGCCGCCGTTTTAACCTTGAGACCCTGGTTCCCGGTGGGGCCTCAGGGCGCCCTGGAGACGCCTCGGCCTCGGCCTCGCGCCGGCCCAGAGCGCACCGGGCGAAGGTGGAACCGGGGGGCGAGGGTCCCCGCGCTCCCCACGTCTCCTACGTTCCAGGCCCGGCCCGCCTGGTCTTCCCGCTCCTAAACCCGGTCGGAGCGATTGGAGAGACCCCGAGCGGCCTGGCCAGGGAGACCGGCCTCTCTTTCTCTGCGCAAAGGAGCCATTTCTAGCTGGAACTCGGGGTCCAAGGCCAGCCTCCGGGTCCCGGAGGTGCAGAATTAGCACTCAGTCTCCCTAGCAGATCCCTAAAAGGGGCCCGGGAGCAATGCTCAGTCACCTTGTTTTCTCTCCCCTCCGGATCGCGAGCGCGGGCCGAGGCGGGGGTCGGGGTTCCGCCGGGGAGGGGGTGCCCGGCGCCGCCATCTTCCGGGAAACTCGCGGAGACGCCGGGCGTGCGGGGCTGGGGCAGGGCCCGAAGGCCAGGGAAGGGCCGGGAAGGATTGCAGTCCGTCTGCAGGCGCTGCTGGGTCAATGCGAAAGTGATTCCCCTTTCAAAGGGCGTGGGAAGACGTACGTGGAAAGAGGAGCTCATCTTGGGCACTGCGGGGGCCCCGCCGACTGGGTCCCGGCGCTGGGGAGGTGGAGGACGCACAGAGACGCGCGCGAGAGGCGCGGGGCGTCACGCCCACGAGGGCTTTGTGCTACCGAACAAAGGTGGCGGGTAGGAAGTTTGTGGGTTCAGCCACCTACCAGCGCCGCTTTCCCCGGGGCGGCAACTCACAGCGTGTTCCGCACGGTCCCTACGCCCGTGACCGAGCCCGGGCTGTGCCTCCTGGGATGAACAGAGGCACAAAGCCCGCCATGGTGGGGGCGGCCCTGCTCTCCCAGCTCCTCCCTGGACCTTTCTTTCCTCCAAGACCCCCAGGAGGCTGCGACGCCTCCCTTTCTTTAGGGTCGGGAGCCCTGGGCTCCAAGTCCAGACAGCGCCGGTGCATTCCCCGGCACGGCGGGACGAAGCCGCCTCTGCTCCGTCCACACAGCAAAGCTGCCGCCCTCGACCTAGCTTAGGACCCCCCGTAGGGTCACCCCACTCCTACATGCAACCCCAGCAAAACTGCACGGAGAAGCAGTTCCCCAGTCCCCCAGGCCCGGGAAGGCAAAGAGGGGCGCTCTTTGGAGGAGCCCCACTGCCACACTATAGGGGAAAGACCCAGAGCAACCTCCCTCTGGCACTGGGGGTGTCTCTCCTGCCCGTGAACACCCCCACCCAAGGCAGTGACCCAGGTTGGGCCCCTTAGCCTGGTGTCTCTAACTTCCGCTCTTCCTGGTTAGATTGAAACCCACAGGCTGTTCGTTTGGAAAGAGAAGTTGATTACTATTGGAATCTTCTTCCTCACACTCTTCTCCCCGGTCTGTGTCCCACTCCCAACGTTTTCGTCTTCCCTTTTCTCCCCAAACCTAGCAAGACAGAAAATGCGCTGCTTTTCTGGGTTTGGACAGAGGAGCCTGCCTTCCCGGCTTCCCGGGTTCCCTCTCAAGGCGCCTTTCCCCGCCCAGTGCTAACAGCTATCTCTTCCTCAAGGGGAGCTAACAGTTTGGGGCGTCTGCACTTTCCCAAAGTGAAAGAATGGCTCTAAGGAGTGGGGTGGTCAGATGGGGAACTCTGGCCTTTCAGAGAAAGGAGCCCCAAGGGCCACGGGAGGGTGGAGGGGGCCTGCTGAGCCCCGGTTCTGACCCTGCTAGAGGGGAACCTTGGGCTCTTTACCAGGTGAAGGTGAGATTGGAGAGCAGAAGCTTAGATGTGCCAAAGGCCCCAGAAGCATGCAGGTGTCTAACCAGCGTAGACACTGGCTCACCCTAGAAACTGTGGGTGCCTCTGGCTCCCTGCTTTTTGCCCTGCGGACCGGGCAGCCTGGGTTTCAAGGCTGGGGTGTGGGGAGCTCAGGACCAGGGCTGCGCCTCTTACCTCCCCACGCTTCCTTCCCCCGCTGCCCGGGAACAGCTCAGAGTGACGGACCTCTGGCTTTCTTGTAGACGCACCCCCTGCCGAAATCCTACAATTTCAGAGGGTCTCAGACTCCCTGAACTTCCGGTGAAGACCTCCCCACTTGGATGGATCAGGGAGGTTTGTATCTGGGATGCGCCCAGTGTAGATCTTTTATTTTTCCCGTTTCTGTTGATAGCTTTGTGCCAACCAGGGCAACTTTCACCTTTAAATGCACCCAAGTGGCAGCGGGGCCCTCCCCGCCACTGCCCGGGCATCACAGGCCCCAAGGATTCAGAGCCTGCGAGTTGAGCCTGGAATTCAAATGGCTTTTTTTTCCCCCCAGGGAAAGGCGCAGAGTGGCCACCCTCACCCTCCGTCCCGCCCTCTCCCGGCCCAGCTGGTAGGATAGCCTTTACCTTGTGGTGGTCATTAAGGCCAAAGCGGCCACCAGCCACCATTTGTGTCTCCGCCTTGGAGCTCTCTGAGTTGCTCCCGTGCAGGTTACACCCGGCCTGGCGTTCTGATTAAGGCTGACTTTCGGCCAGAGTGGGGGGAAGGCGCCTTAGTCTGAAATAACCTGGATATTAAACAATAATAATGACCAAAAAAGAACCTTAGAGCGGGGAAGGTGGCTTTGTGGAAACCGGTGGTTGGATCCCCAGCATGACAAAGACAAAATAAACCGAAATGAAACAATAGCAAACACCCGCCACCCGCTACCACACCGTGAACTCCTGAGCCTCTGCTGCCGCTTGAGGTTACCAACATGGCCAGCACTGGGGAGTCCACGGGGACCAGCCGTGGTGGGGGGGAATCCCTTCATGGAGCAAGCAGTCCATGCCCAGATGCCCCAAGCTCTAAAAACAGGGTGTGAATTTCTTCGACTCAGGCAACTCTTACCTCTTTTTCAGTCCCTTCCCTTCTTGGCCCCCAGGCCCCAGGCTCCTGGGTTTAGGGGTGAACCAACCCAAGAGGACCTGGGTCCCCGCGGCCCGCTGCGTCCTCTCTCCTGTGCTCCTCCTGGGTGCCGAGAGGCCCCTGCCCGGCTGAGCCCGCTGCAGCTCCCTGGGGAGGCCGAGGCGTCACTGTCGGGGTGGGAGTTGTGCCGGGGGAGGGGAGACGGTCGAGACGCGGGTCCTGGCTGCTTCCCCAGCACCTCCTGCGTGGTGGACCCCGACGGCTGCGCCCAGGCTCTGTCCCTCGGCCCCGGAGCCACGCTAACAGCGAAGATCTTGGTGGCATCTCTGTGCCAGGTGCGGACCACAGGAGCCAAAGGCTGTGGAACAGGAGGCGGCCGCGCCAGAGCCCCAGAGCCGACCTCTGCAGGGAGACGGCCCCGGCACCTGGGGTCGCGCGCGCTTCGGTGCAGGCCGGGGAGGTTGGCGCCGCAGGAGTGGTGGCATCGGGAAGCCAGAGAGGTCCTGGCCTGGAGCCTCCCGGAGCCCCGGAAGTGGGGGTGCTGGAGGGCAGGGACCTACTAGAGGGATTTTAGAAAGGAGGCTTGCAAATCCGCCTCGGTGGCCTGGAATTTAAGGGCGATGGTGGTGGCTGTTACCCAGGTGCGCCCCGTCTCCCGACTCCACAGCCTCAGTTCAGGGGTGCGGACGGATGAAGCGGGGTGCAGGCTCTGCCCAGACTCCGGCGAGGGGAGCGCGCCCCTGGCGGAGAAGCCTCTCTCGCCCGATTTCCTGCCCAGCTCGGGGCTGAGTCCCGGTCTCAGCGTCTCCGCGCTCCTGGATCCCTAGGCTGCTCCTAAGGCACAGCTCCCGTGCTCCCTCCAGGCGTCGGCCCCTTTCGCCCCCTCTCAGCCCTGGGTGTCCGGGCCCCGGGACGTCACTGTCTTCCCCACCATTAGCCAGTGATGTAGCGAAACCCCGAGGGGCCTGGGTAGAGCTGCACCTCCAGCCTCGGAGCTGGTTAATTAATCAGGGAGTGTGAAGAGCCCGAGGAGTTGTAATGGAGCGGTTTGGAACGAGGGGGCGCTAATGAGGTCATTAACCGGCGGGAGAGATGGGCCTGGGTCTCTCCTGGCCGCCTCTGCGCCCTAGGGCCCTTCTGTCACTCGAGTCTGGCCGCTGGCCACTGTGTGCAGCTATCTCATTTCTCTGTCGTTCCCCATCTTTTTTTTTTCTTTCTTTCTTTTTTTTTTTTAGTGGTGGTCGTCTAGGACCCTTCTCTTTGTGCCTACTTCTGGTTCTGTTCAACTGGCCCTTGTAACATTTTAGGGGACCCTTTCGGGGGGCCAAAAGAACTCAGAGGTCCTGGGGATCTGCCCCTGCCTCTGCTCAAGGGTCTAGAACACGGCTCCTCAGACCAAGCTGTTGTTGGGGGAGCTGGAGATCCCCCCAAATACCTGCCCCACCAAGCGGAAAGCTTTTTGGAGGGGAAGATGGCTCCTGAAACTTTCAGTGTGGACCAGGGCAAGACATGGCAGGAAGCGGCAGCAGGGGGTTGGGGCTCAGTGTTGGTTAGAGTCGCAGACCTAAGCGTCCTTGGGCAGGAATGGGGCCTGGGGGTCTGCCTTGCCTCGGTGAGCAGGTGCCCGATAGCCCAGGGAGGGACAGGTGACAGTGACCTGCCCAACCTCTCGCTGCACACGACTGTCCCCTTTCATTTGTCTGACCAGAAGCCCAAGTCCATTTTGCTTCCGCCCTCTGCTTCCTAGTTTTGGTTGTTTGTGGGTGAACGGTGGAGGAGAGGTCGGAGGAGAGGTTCTTAACATTTTGGGGTCCCCCATGGATACTTCAAATTTTGATCAGGAGTGTTGATTCTCCCCTGCCCAGAAAAAAAAAAAATACACTTATGTCATACTCATAATCCCATAAATTCAGGAGGTTCAGACTTCTGGTTCTCAGAATTCCTACTTAAAATGCTGAGCTCCAGCCTGGTTGGTGTCCGTGGACTGCACTCCTGGCCTCTGGCTGAGGGCTCGCTGCTTGCCAGGCCAACTTTCACTTTTAAAAAACAGAGGCACAGCCAGTAGTGCTCCTGTCCCCACCACTTCCCGCAGGGTCTGGGCTCCGGAGAAGATGAGGACTGGAGGCAAAAATGTTTCCTGGGGAGAGTTGGTCTTGCACAGGCAAGTGGTGGTAAGAACTGCGTGGGGGAGTTAAGCTTGGGCAAAGGCCCATGTGCAAAAACCTTGCTGGAAAGGAAGGCTGTCTGCAGACCTCCCCCCAGCTCATCCTGCCAGCCAAGAAAAATGGGGATTGGGCCATGGAATGTTCCTCTGTGTCCCTCAAGGATTTATCTATTGGATTTTCTCAGGGATCCCCAATTTCTTTCTTTCTTTCCTTTTCTTTCTTTTTCTTTCATTTCTTTTCTTTTTTTTTTTTTTTGGATTTTTTTTTTTGGCACCGGGGATTGAACTCACAACCTCACGCCTGACAGACAGGTGCTTAAGTCACTGAGCCAAACTCCTGGCCCTGGTTTTTTGAGGCAGGGTCGCACTGTGTAGCTCAGGCCGGCCTTGTGCTCGTGTTGTAGCCCAAGGCGGCCTCGAACTCACAACGCTACACCTACCTCAGCCTCGAGAGTGCTGGGATTAAAGGCGTGCGCCACCATGCCCAGCTTTTTTGGAATTTTTGAGACAAGGTCCTGCTATGTACCCCAGGCTGGCCTTGAACTCACAGTGATCCTGCTCCTCCTGCCTCAGCCTCCCAAGTGCTGGGATTCCAGGCATATTCCACCATGCCTGGCCAAGACCCAAGTTCTGCACGGGGTGAGGACCCAAGCCAAGTTTAGTGGCTGGGGAATGGGGAACTCTGTGCTAAAGGAGTCACTCCTAAACATTTTGATAATCTTGTTTGTAGGAGCCAAGCAGCAGGGAACCCCTGACAATCCCCGATCCTGGGGGACCACCTGGTTTCACCCGGCTTTATAGGTTGTGGTTTATTTCCACGCAGAAATCCCAGAAGGACTTGGGTCTTCTCCAGCTTTGTAAAAGTGGCCTGGCCTCCTTCCCTAGGAGAAGGGGGGATCCCCCGGAAGGAAAGCCAGGCTTGTTCAGAGTTTCTTTTTCTGGGGCTGGGTTCAGAGGGATTAGGGGAAGTGGAAGTTATCTGGTTTATTGTACCCCTCCCTCCTCACACTGCACAACCCAAGGGCCCCTCAATTGTCTACACACTTTGAGCAAAGGGGTCTGGGAGACCCCAGCCCGTTCTGGGCTGCTACGGTGACCCCCTGCCTGCCCAGCAGTCCTGATCTGTGATCAGAAGCCAATAGTTGGCTAATAGTATTCAACCCCCTGCTTGAAACTAAAAAGGAGAAAAAAAAAATAAACAATTTTCTGCTTGGGACACTTTAAACTGAATAACTCTGGCCGTGAAAACCTGACCTAAATGCTTTTAATCAGAGCAGAAGAAACATATGCCCATTTGCTCCTCGCTTTACTAATTAAAGGAAGCTAATTGGTGTTTTCGGGAACTTCCAACTGGGGGTCAGCAGCCCCTAGTCATCCTTCCTCCCCTCCTCGCTCTGCCAGGTCCCGCCCTCCCCCGCAGGCGCCCCCCCCCCCACCGAGGAGGTGGCCTCTTTCCCACAGACAATGGGGAGGGGGTGCCCCAGAGCCTCCGGCTCCACCCTGGCATGCGGGGACTTTGGCCCTGAAAAAGAAAGGCTGCCATTGGCTGGAAGTTGTGGCCCCCAGCTGGGCTGTCCCCATTTGCCTGGCCCTGGACTTGTTCCTGGAGCCAGACCTCTCGCTGGCTGCCCAGCCGGCCACCAGTGGGACCAGCTAGTGGGGTGCAGCTCTGACGGTGCCCAGAGCTCAGCCCAGCACCGCGCACAGTGTGCGCTCAGGAAGGGCGTGCTGAATGTGGAATAAAAGTCCCTGCTGGGCGAAAGTCTTAAGTCTTGAGTGGAGAATTTCTGGAGCATCTGGGGAACTCCAAGGCCTGGTGACTGGCCCAGGAAATGGGCAAGACCTGGTTTTTCTCAAGCGTTTCTCAGATGCTATTTAATGCCAACCCTCTGCCTCGCCTTCTTTTCCTGTCAGTTCCTAAGGTGGGGCAGCCTTCACCCCAGCAAAGGGAAGGGGTTCACCCCAGCCCAACCTATGCTCGCCACCACTCCCCTGCCCTTCCCCGAGAGCCAGATACGACAGGCTAAAGGGAGTTTGAACCTGAAATGAGCCAGATAATTGCCCCAATTCTCTGATCCTTATTGAAGAGGTAGTTACAGGCCAAGGGGTTCAAGGGGCCTTGCTTTTATGGACACTGGTCTGAGTCAAAAGAATGCGTTACACACAGGCGGGCTGCCTCACACCCTAAGCCAGACCAGGGCTTGGGGAACAAAGCGGCCTCCTCCTTCCCCCTCCCTGCCCTCCCCTCCTTTATCCTCCCCTCCTGCTCCTCCTCCTCCTCCTTTTATTAATAGTTACTATTTATTAAATGACCCCCACTCACTAGACATCTTGTTAACCTCAGGCACACAGCATATTAATTAATCACTGCGACAATCTTAAAGAGTTAAGACAGCCAGATTTTGCAGATGTGGGAATTTAAGAGTTCTTTTCAGGCAGGAACCCTGTGTGTGTGCGTGTGTGCGTGTGTGTGTCCGATGTGCTAGTGGTTGACGTGATACCGCGATGAATGTCCCAGGATGTCCCAGAGATGGAAATTATAAAGGGAACCGAGAAGGAGAAGATGAGCTGGTCGCAGGCAGACAGCCTTCCCCACCCTGCAGTGAGCGCGGAAGCGAAGCAGTCAGCCGGCTTATTCCGGGACCCGAACGCTTTCCCTGGCAATGGGCGGATAATGAGGGCGACAGTCTGTTCGCAGTCGCATTCGCCTGATGTCGCTGCATTTCCGCCCACGCCTGTGACTCGGGCGCGCGCGCGCGCCCGCACGCACACTTGGGGATGCTGACACCATGCACATCCTGGATTCTGCCGCTGCCGGAGGCTTTAATGACTCAGCCTTGGGAATGAAAATAGGCTTCGGAGGGGGCAATAACGCGCCCGAGGCCGGATGGGGCGCAGCTGCTCCAGATGTGTGCCGGGTAATTAGGCGTCTGAGAGAGCCAGTGACCGGCTGGGAAACGCACCTCTCCTGGGACCCCAGACCTTTGCTGCCGGCCCCTAGGATTCCCCAGCCCTCTGTCCTGAGGAGGACTCTCCAGCCCCTCCGTCCTAGGAGTAACCTTGTCCCGGGAGCTCCTGGGTCTAACATGGTCCCTCTGCCACCAGGGAAGGGAAGAGGGTTCCCGGTTCCTGGGTGACTGACCGCGGAGGATTCAGGCTGGCCGCGCCCCGCAGAAGGGCTTTCTTTATTTGCCACACCCAGGACTTCCCGTTGGGGCAGGCGGCGACGGGCTGCAGGCCAGATTGCACAGGCTTGGGGTCTAGGAGGCGGTCGTGCGTGAGACGCATGCGTTCTCCACCTCCCGGCTGCTTTAACGCAGCGCCACGGCGCCCCTGTCCCAGGGGTGTTTTTCATTCTGGCCTTCGAGGGTCCTGGCCCTTGGCAGGACGACACAGCCAAGGGAGGTTACAAAGTTTATTTTCTGGGAAGAGGGCGGGCTGGATCTGTCCTGCCTCTGCGTTCAGACTGCGTTGCCTTTATTTCCATCTCCAGGGTTCTTAGGTCGCTGCCCCAAATCGGAAATCCAGGAAACCCCCAAATTTCCCACCAAGACAGCACCCCAGGGTTCCCAGGGGGTGAATGGTTAGAACCCCGGTCTCAAGTTCCCCCACTTGATTGCTTCAGCACCTGGGTCTCCTTCTGCGAGCCGGGGGGAGGGGTCAGGATGCTGCGGGGGAGAGAAAAGGGGGTTCGGGTCTGGGATGGGGTGTGTGCGTGCGTGCGTGCGTGCGTGGCCTTGATTAGCTGTTCCCGGCCCGCGGCTCCTCTAACCTTGTTTCTCTTGCTTGGCAGAGGGCGCCAAAGGCGACGCGCCGGCGACCAGCTCCAGGCCCAGCCCAGGGGCCCGCAGGACCGGGCCTTTCCCTTCCCCGCGCCGGAGAACGCGACCCCAGGGCGCCGCCTAGAGGTCGGTGGTGGCCTCGGCCTTCCTCGCCGGCGACCCCGAGCTGGTTGCCCAGCTGCCGCCAGAAACTGCAAACAAAACAAAACAAAACAAATTTCAAGCTCGGACCAGCGGCTAGGCTATTGGCACCTCTAACTCTTGACAAACGCGCTCTCCTCTGCCCCATAAGAAACACTGGGACAGGAGAGGCCGGGCCAGAAGAATCGCCGGAGCGGCCCAGGCCCTGGGGATGAGGATCCAGAAGCTTGTGCAAAGTGTGTGTGTGTGTGTGTGTGTGTGTGTGTGTGCACAGGTGTGTGGTCCCAAGCCAGGGGCCTCTTCGGTTTTTCCAAAGAGTCCCAGGGAGCCACGGAGACCAGGTTGATAAGGGGTTGGGACCCTGCACACAGCCCCGCCTCAGCCCCCTGCAGCCCTGGCCCGGTGCCCCAGGAAGGGCTGGAAGCCACTTCCTGTCCTCCAGCTGCTAAAGGGCTGCCCCTCCCTCCCTCCTTCCTGGTGCCAGGAGCGAAGCTGGCACCCTCTCCCCCTCCTCAGCGCGGCTGACTCCGGGCCAGGCTGGGGCAGAGCGGGGCAGCCTGCAGCAGCACGCTCAGCCTTCCGGGAAAATTCAGCATGCTAGGTGGAACACAGCCTGGTGTTTTCCAAGCCCATTCCATTTAAAAAATTTATGTATGTATATATGTATGTATTGTGCTGGGGATTGAATTCCAGGGCCTTTCATTGAGCTATGTTTGCAGCCCCTTTTTATTTTTTTTTTTAAACTTTTGACATAGCATCTCAATAAGTTGCTCTGGCCAGGTTCCAACTTGCCATCCTTCAGCCTCAGCTTCCCAGAGTGCTGGGATGACGGGCTTGCACCCCCACACCGGGGCGCACGGCATTTTTCATCGTTTTTTTTTAAAGAATATCTCTGGCAGGGCTTTGGCCTCCTGTTCTGGGGGGAGAGCTGCCCCTGTGTGTCTGTGGGACCCCAGGCACGTACCCTGCACCCCAGTGGAGCCTGAGCTAAAGTCAGGCCCCTCCCCGCGTGGGTCTCTAACCTGCAGCTGTGGTGCCAGGAGGCTGAATAACTGCCAGGTGGTTTCTATCTCTTTGTTCCCCCACCTGAAGGAGCGAAAGAGCGGGACACAGGTCCCTGCGGTAGACAAACAAAACACAGAGGTCAGTCAATAACTGTTCCCAATGATCTCAAATCCAAAGCTTTGAAAAACAAACGACCTTTTAAAGTTTTGGTTTACAGATTCCACACAATGTCCAGAACAGAAAAGAATTAGAGCGAGGAAAGTTGAGGCACAGGTAGTGTAGTTTGCTTTTGGAATTTGAGGCCTTTAAGAAGCAGCCAGACGGGCTGGTGGCGGTCCCTGTGACAACGACGAATTGCGCAACGAATTGCGGCCCCTCCGTGTCCCCTGCAGGAGCCGGGGCAGCAGACTCCTTCCCCTGGGGGCCTGGCCCGCCTTATCTCCAGTCCCCTCCTCAGGCACCTGGCAATAAAAGGGCCGGGCAGGGCAAAGTTCTAGCAGCTGGAGGGAAAAAAACCAACCGAACAAAAAACCCGCATTCGGCGGAAAGGTGTAAAAGCAGAGGCCGTGGCAGGGCGTGGCTGGGGAAGCGGGGCCCTGGCTCCTGCGCTCCTGCTGGGGATGGGGCTGGGAGCCACCCGGAAGCCCTGGCCAAACTGGCTGGGGACCCTGGGAGGCCGGGCGGGCAAGGGGTCGATGTCGTTGACCAGAGGCGCAGGTCATCCAGTTTCTTCTCTCCATGCGGACAGAGTTTGTGCATGCCGCGTGCATGCTGCTTGTGCTCGTTTTCTTGCGCTCGTAAATTTGTTTCCCCTTTCTTTTAGCCTGCCCCCGCTCCGGCCGGCTTTCTTTTCAGGCCAGGAGGGGATGTAAACCGTTTGAAGTTCATCAACGCGGTGAAGTTTTATTGGATTTCCGGTCCCCAAGATTTATACCCAAGAGGGTGAGTGGGAGGCCAAGGCGGACACCCTCGTTCCCTCGGGTTTCCCTGCTGGACACGTGGCCGCTCAGACTGTTGGGACAAGGCAGGAGGGAGCCCCTGGTGACCCGGACAGAAAGGGACTCACGCTCGGCACCTTGTAACAGAGTCGCTGTCGCCACCCGCTAGCTCAGGTGAGCATGCACTGTGGGGGGCACCGGTATGCGGGTGTCTGCAGAGGTTGGGGTGGGGATGGGGGGGACACAGGCGGCAGGGGCAGGGCCCCAGTCCGTCCGTAGGGTAGGAGGAGGGAAGAGCCATCTTCGCTGTGTCCTAGTCTGAATCCTCAGCCACCCGGTTCCGCTGCAAATTCAGACCGGCTCTTCTTACCTGGAGGGGCTCAGCGCCTATGACGCCTCAGCCTTCAGACACTTTCAGGGTGATTTCCTGGCGACTGTCCAAGTCGCTCCGCTGTCCCCACCAAAGCCCACTTTTCCCTTTGCTTCCCGGGGACCCTGGTGCATACTGACACTGCCTTTTCCCGTCTCTCTGTTGCTTCCTTTCTCAGTACCCGGTCTCCCCACTGTCCCGGCGACAGCCCCGTCTCAGAGCTGGGGGACCATGTAGGGCTGGAAGATTTGACCTCTCAAGAGCCACCCAGGGGAGGCCAGGCGACCTGTGAGCGGGGGACTGGCCAGGTAGGGCTGGTGTCGCCTGGTGCACCTTGATCCCAGGGTGAGGCCGAGGGTCCCTTTAATCTGTGGAGAGTTCCCGCCTTGGAGACAGATGCGGAGCAGGTATCTCAGAGTGGCCCTGCCTGAGCTGGGGTCTTCTAGAAACACAAGTTTCTGCAATCTGAGCGACCAGGACCAGCGCTGGGCAGCTTTTCCCTGCAGTCCCTGGTCCAGTTCTTTGGATGAGTTGTTGCTCGCTGGCCACTGGACCTGTGGGAGGAGGTGGAGGGAAACCAGTTAAGCAGAGGAAAGTAAGTTCAGCGGTGAGTGGCCCATGCGTTCTGGCCACAGGGTGGCCGCAGGGACCTGCCCGGCGAGCCCTTGGCCTGGCCTGGTGCCGGAACTGGGACTGCTGAGTGAACTAGGTAGTTCCATGTTGTTGGGCCTGGGTTTCTGAACACAACGACATCAAACCACCCAATTTACCGCAGTTGCTGCTGCTCGCGTAGCCAGAGGAGTCGGAGTGGTGGGGCTCAGGGCTGGCATGGCCCCCTGGCAGAAAGGTTCCCCAGGACGGAGAGGTCAGGGGAGTTCTGGGGTATCTTCCCATTTCTGAACATTTTCAGCGTGTTTGGGGCACAAGGGGGCAGTGGGGGAGCACTGGACTTTTCAAAGCCGCCTCCTGGGCAGTGGCTCAGTGGCTCCTGCAGAGCCCGAGGTGGTGCTCAGAGCCTTGCACCTCCTGGCCCGGGGCCTCGGGCTCCTGTTTGCTCTCAGAATCTTCCAGAGACTCCGCAGTGCAACTGTACGGAGGCACAAGTGCTCGAAGGCTGGGCTTCCACGGGGACACAAGAAGGCCCTGAGGTCTTGGTAACCTTTTGGGGGGACCAGGCTCCTCCTCCACAGGAAGTTTTAGGTGTCTCAAGGGGGCTCCATGGGCCCCTTTCGGAGGAAGGAAAAACTGGGGATTCCCGGTAAGCTGGGCTCGCAGGCCCTCAGGGCCTCTCCTGGGCCCCCTAGTGGGGCAGGCGCTCCAGAGGCAGCTTCAGAAAGGCTGCTTCCTCTGCTGGGCTCGGGTCGGGTCGTGGGGTCCCTCGGGTCCTCGGGGCCAGGTTCTCGGCGCCGTTCTCTGGGAGGCGCTTGCCGGCTCCAGGGGAAGCAAAGCCGCTTGCGTTCAGCACACGCTGGTGCTGAGACGGAGTCGAGCTGGGCAGGGTGGACCTGTGTCGCCCTCTCTGACCCCAGCCCTCTTAAGCCTGCTGGCTCGGTGCCCAGCGAAGGGGTCACTAGAAGCAAAGCGCTAGTGGAAGGCGGGTGGGGGACTGGCCAAAGCATAAGCTCACTTTTGTTCCTCAACTTTCCCCCCTGCCTGAGGCAGAGGAAATATGCAAAGGGGCCCGGAAGAGGCTGGACCGGATGGGGCTCTGGTGGCGCCAGGCTGACTTGAAGGGCCAAGGGGCTTGGGGGACAAGGCGTCTGTGCTGGGACAGAGGCCCTGGGGGACCCGCTCCGAACATGAACACGAGCCTCACTCCACTGTCTTGATGAGTTAAGGCCAACAGTGCTGTCCCTGGACATTTTGTCACCTTGGGTCTGGGCCCAGAGGGCTGGGGTGCCCCCTCCGCCTTACCGTGCTTCCCCGGCGGCTCCCAAACCTGCCCCAGCCTTGGAGACGTCCCTGGCGTCCCTCGGCCACCCCCTCTCAGGAAAAGTGCTGTAAAAAAGAAAAAAGGGGGATGTTAGAGAGAAAGGAGGAAATAAAGTCTTTGGAAAGCAGAGGGTTTTACAACAGCCACAGGTTTTATGGAAGCAATTCCGTAATAACCTTCTACCTGCTCGCCTCTTTCCGCCCCGCCTGCCACCCACCGCCCACCCCGTTTGGCCTCCTGGATCCCCCCCTACCCCCACTCCCAAGAGGTCAGCCACCCCCACCCACCTCTCTGGACACCCTTGAGTGCCGAGAGTCTGTAGGGAGGCTCCCTGAGGTTGGAGGAGGCCCCTGACCACCTCCCACTCCTTGCTTTCATCTCTGACATCCCAGGACAGAGCTTGGCCAGTGAAGTCCCCACTTGGACGTGGAAGTATCAAGGTTTGAACCTGGGTGTGCACATTCCATAGGGTACCTGTTCTGGGGGAGGTTGTTTGGGATAAAGGGCATCCCGATTTCCACTTCCAATGGGACCCGGGTTTCCCGGAGTGGCTCTGGACTCTGGTCCTGGGTCAGGAGGAATCTACCCTTGATGTAACCTGGGGCCTTTACTAAGCTGGTTGTCATGAGCTCCAACAGCTACCTGAGGACTCCACACTCAGCTCACATCTGTCCACCTCGGACACACATGTGTGCACATCTAAAGTGCTCCCACCCCCCAGGAAGTAAACCTCACACAGCACAGGCTGTCTCTGCAGTGGGGGGCAAGATACTCAGGAAAGAATTTCATCTTCAAAGACCAAAAAAAAAAAAAAAAAAAAAAAGTCACCAAATTTCATGAGCTTTCCCCAAGCTGAAGCATTTCCTCTCTCCCTCAGAGGAAGCCACAATAGAATCCAGCTCGAAGTCACAGCCCTTTGCTCGAGGTGACAGTATCTAGGTGTGCATTTGGCTTGAAGATCCAGGGGACTTTTCAAGTGAGACCCCCACATCAGCTAATATTTCATAGCCACAATTCAAGCGCACGAATACCCAGGTTTTTGGCTTTTCCTTAGGTGTGCGGATGGTTATGAAAATGTACCGACGAACTTCTGGGCCACAGATCTTCTTAATATGAGCAGAAGCCTTAAACTCTGTCTACCACAGGTTGCGGGCATATACACTTGTGCAAGACGAGGTCTCCTACTATACGGATGGCCCGGGATGTGGAATGTGACAGCCAGGCAGATCTGCGTGCCACACATTCAAGGCGCGCACACACACACACACACACACTGGGATTTGAAAGACACACACAGGATACATTTATCTATGCAAATACACCATGGGTCCATTTTAGCTTCTCCTAATTTAAAAAAAACACAAACTATCTTCCCCTTTTCTCACGCGTTGTTTTGCCTTTTTCTTCTCTCCCATTTCCTTTCCTCCCTCTAGATTTTCTCTCTTCTCACTGGCCAGGACCCCCCAAAGCAGTCTCCCCCAAAGCACAGCTCTCACCCGCTGGCTCCGGCCAGTGGCCAGCATCGGCCTCTGCTCTTCAGACCAGGGCTCCTTTGCTCCTGGCTGCTCTGGGCCCCGGCGTGGCCAGGGCTGCTGCTTTTCCTGTGTGCTTGTCCCAGGCTCCTGGTCACCAGGCCCAGCCGCGCTCACGCGAGTTTCCACTGCGAGGACGGGCGAGATGCTGTGAGGGCTGGCAGGGTTCTCCTTTCTCTTTAGGCTGGGGGTGGGGTGCACAGCAGTTTTGCTCTCTTGGGACCAAGGGACCCCCCTGAAAGTGACCCCCTTGGGGGTGTCTTTAGAAGATGGGTTCCAGGGGCCAGCATCCTGTTTGCTCCATCCCCTCATGGTGGGTACCATTATCCGAGGAGGAAATAATGTTGGGGGGGTTCCCCAGGTTCTCAGAACAAGAGGCGCCTTCTCAGTGATCCTTTTAATAATTTGCCTGAGTTGGAGTTGAACTCCAGCCTGGGCCAGCAATGCTTTCTAGAAAGGGTTTTTTTTTTTTTTTTGGCGGGGGTTGTTTCCTGGTGGTCCATCCACACTGCCACCCAGAAAGGAGATGAGGTGGGGTGCAGACCCCAGGGATTAGGGTACAAGTTCATGCTCTCCCCACTAAAATCACCTCTGGGGAGAAACCCAGACCTCCTTAGCCTGTCATTTTCAAATTGTCTCTAATCTCCACTTCTAAGTTCTGTTGTCCTAGAAAGGAGGCCTGTGTCCCCCACGCCCCAGCCAACACCCAGGAGCCGCCAGGAATCTGGGACCCCTCCCCAGGCAGTCAGCAACCCACAGACCTGAGCCGGGTCTGCCAGAACAGTGCCCTTCCTTCTGCCCAGTGCCGCCTTGAGCTGAGGTGTCGCTCTTCCCCTAACTTCTTCCCAAGCAAGCAGGGCAGCCCTGGACTCCCAGACACCCGGCCGCCAGGTCAGGGCAGGGGCGGTCAGAGCCCAGCACCTGCACAGCTCTGGGTCTTAAGGACAGCCCAGCGCTGAGACTTTTCTGTAAATAAAAAGCCCCAGCCCGCAGTTCGCGTGCCCTTTTGGGCCCTAATTTATATGCTACAGAAAATCATACCCTCAGCCGCCATGCTCCATAACACCGTTATTTATGGCAGGGGAGGAGATTTTTTTTTTTTTGCCTGAAGAATATATTTATTACAGGTGAAGCCCAGTGCTCACTCCGCACAGCCTGCAAATCGAGAACAGGTGCTTTGCTGCCCCTCGGTCCACCCGCTTTCTCGCTGGCCAGTCTGGGCCTGGGGAGCTTCTGACTTTCCCAGGCGCCCAAAAGCTACTTAGAAGAATTTGCATTGGGTTTTGGTTTTCCCCCACTTGGGTCCTATGGAGAAAGCAGATCTTCCCGCGGTTTGGTTCCGGATCCGCCGGGCTGTCTCCCTCGGAGAGCAGGGGGAGGGGAGGGGAGGGGAGGGGGCCGGCTGGGCGCCGGCATTGATCTTTAAAAAATCATCTTGAGATCGCCATAATGTGAAGAAATATGGCGCGGCGTCCTCGTATTTCACACGTAATGACATGAGATGGCTTCATTTGGAAAGAAAAGCGCCCGGGAGTGTGTCTGTGCGTGTCCGGAGGTGACCCGCAGCCTTCCCAGGGTAGAGGGGCAACTGCCAAAAAGATCAAACCCCAAGTTAGCGTGGCTCCGCTTTTGTTGAAAGGATCGGGTTGTGGGGGGCGGAGAACGAGGGGAGATGGTGGCTCCGAGGACAGCGAGGCCCAGACTCAGGGAACCGGCGAGAAATCTGCACCTAAACCCAGCGGAGGGCGCCGTGCGTGTCTGGGGACCGTGACTCCCCAGCTGCTGGCCAGGGGTGGCGACTGCACCCATCGCACAAACCATCTATGGTGGCCGGGAGAGGCGCCACGGCGCCGGCCGGTGGCCCCAGGGAGACCCCGCGCAGGGCCGCAGAGTAGATTCTAATAAATCGACTATCTGGAAGCTCCCGCGGAGGGGGGATGGATTCTGGGGAGGGAAGGCAGTGGCAGATGGGGGAGAGGCTGACCCTAGGGTTTGGGTCCCGCTGGTGCCTAGGCCGGCGTTCAAAACCCACCCCCAAGAGCAGCACCCGGAGGGTCGCAGAGTTGGCCTGGGCTCGGAGCTTTCCGCGTAGAAGGCGGAGAACTCCGCACCCTTTCCCTTTCCCAGGCCCCTGCTCCCGGCACACCTTAGGGGACCACCCCCTTGGCTCTTTCTCCTTTTGAGCTCCCTCCTCTGGGCAATCTGAGGGTCCTGGGAGGTTTCCCCAGGAAGGAAGGGGAACTAGGTGAGCACCCACCCGGCCACAAAGGCCCAGGGAATTTAAAAGAGTTAAACACAAAGGCCTGGCTTGGAAGTGTCCTACTCATCTGCAAACGGGCCTGGCGGAGCCCATTAACCTCAAGCAGGTTCTAATTTCAGGACAGACATCGGATCGTTCATTGGACTTGGGCCCCATATCCCCCTGTCCTCCTCCCTCGGCTACTGAGGGGTCAGGGGAAGCTCCCAGTCCTGTGCATCTCCTCAGAGAGCGCACCGCGCCCCCTCAGGAGCGGATTGTGTCCCCTGAAGCCCCAACTTCTCCCCATCCCTCTTCCTCCATCTCCTGTGGTTAGCTGGCTGCTGCTGTTGTTTAATAAACATCTTTTGTCAAGGGGACAGAGGAGAGGAAATGAGGGCCCGCGGGGTGGAGGTGGAGGTGTTGGGTTGGGGGGGGACAGGACGACCTCTCCTTTAATTATCCTGCGGGGCCTTTCTGGCTGCGCCCCGGGCTGGGCTGGCTCTGTCTCCGTGTGTGTGTGTCTCTCTCTCCCTCTGCGCTCTCGCTCCCTCCCTCCCTCCCGCCCGCCCGGGGAGCGCGCTCCGCAGCCCCCGCCTCTCCGCCCCCGCGCCCCACGCCGACACCCCCCCTTTCCTGCGAAGGCGGGGAGGGGGCGGCCGCGGCCCGGGCTGAGGTTACGTGGCCGCCGGAGCCCTGACGTGATAGCACATTGCATCAGCATAAAACAATCCATCCTCGATATGGAGCGCGGTGCGCACGGATGACAGCGCGAGCGCAGCCCCCGCGCGCGATTGATTGATGTCGGAGCTGACGCTTTATCAGGCTGTCGGAAAAACTTTGACCAATCATTTTGCACGGAGCGCCGAGCCCGGCCGCTCCACTGTAGTTTGTTGGCTGAGAAGTTGAGCCGGGGGGTGGTGGTAGTGGTGGTGGCGGGGGTGGGAGGTGGGGGGCTTGGGGGGTCGCGTCCGAAAGCCCTCGCCCCGGGTTCGGGTGCCACCTTCCTGCGCTGCCTGCTCCTGCTCGAGCGCCGCTGCGAGCCAGCGAGCGAGCCGGCGAGCGCTCCCTTCCCCCTGCGAGCGGGCGCGCGGATAATGTCTGAGAATGGCCATTTCTGGGACGCTTAGCAGCTATTATGTCGACTCGATCATAAGTCACGAGAGCGAGGACGCGCCTCCAGCCAAGTTCCCCTCCGGCCAGTTCGCGGGCCCGCGGCAGCCGGGCGCCACCGAGCACCTGGACTTCCCGTCCTGCAGCTTCCAGCCCAAGGCGCCCGTGTTCGGCGCGTCCTGGGCGCCGCTGAGCGCGCACGCGTCGGGGAGCCTGCCGCCCGTGTACCACCCGTACCTGCAGCCGCAGGGCGCGCCGGCCGCCGCCGCCGCCGAGGGCAGGTACCTGCGCACCTGGCTGGAGCCGGCGCCGCGCGGCGAGGCCCCGGGCCAGGGCCAGGCGGTGAAGGCGGAGCCGCTGCTGGGCGCGCCCGGGGAGCTGCTCAAGCCTGGCGCGCCTGAGTACAGTTTGGAAACTTCGGCGGGCAGGGAGGCCGTGCTGGCTAATCAAAGACCCGGCTACGGGGACAATAAAATTTGCGAAGGAAGCGAGGACAAAGAAAGGCCGGATCAAAGTAAGTTATAAAAAAGTGAGGAGGAGGTGGAGGAGGTGGAAGAGGTGGTGGTGGAGGAGGAGGAGGAGGAGGAGGAGGAAGAGGAGGAGGAGGAGGAGGAGGAAGAGGAGAAGGAGGAGGAAATACTCCCGGCCGGCCGCGGGCCAGGCGAGGAGGGGGAGGGGACCGGAGAGGCCATAAACCGCGGACAATGTGCAGCGAGAGCGCGGCGCTGGCCCGGAGCCGGCGAGGGTGGAGGGCGAGGGCAGGGAGGAGAGGGCCCCACTGAGCGCCCCGGAAGGGGACCCTGAGCCGCCTCGGGTCCCGCAGGGCACAGGCGCTCCGGGACCCACGCGCGGCTCCCTGCTGCCCCTGCGTCCCCGAGGCCCGGGCCGGAACCTGCAGGAGAGCGGCACGGCGGGGCGCGGAGCCGGCGAGGCCGGAGCCGGTGCGCACGGGCCCGGGGGCGCACGGGCCCGAGGCTGACGGAGCCCCCGCGCCACGCGCAGCCCGTCAGCGCGGCCGAGGGAAGGGAAGGGGGAGGGGGCTCATTAGGATTTTATTTGCGATGCAACAGCTTGGCGGAGGGCGCAGCCTGGCAGATCTCGCGCTGCTCCAGCCGCGCGGGTCCGCAGCGGGCGCCGGGAGGGGCGGGGGAGCCCGGGCCGCGGCGGCAGAGCCCCCACCCCACGCGCCGGCCCCTCCCCGGGCGCCTTCCCCGCGGCGGCCCCCGCCCCTCGCCCGCCCGGGTCGCCGAGGCCGCCTCCGCGGCTCCCGCTGTTCTCCGCGGGGCTCCCCAGCCGCAGCCCGAGCTGCGTGCCTCGTGGGTAGTCCGGGCCGGGCAGGGGACGTCCCACCTGGACCCGGGCAAGAGGAGCGGTGGGAGGGAGCGAGGGCTGAGGAGAGACGGAGAGTTTTACCCTTCGTGGGTAGCTTCTCGCGTCACCTCCCCCTTCTCCCCAAAGCAGCGCTGGAAGAACCCCAGGTCTGGCTGGTTTCCAGAAGATGCCCCGCTGCTCCCCGGGGGGTGGAAGAGGCGCAGGGTCCGCTGCGTGCTGATTTTAAGGTCGAGGAGGGCAAATGGGTTGGGAGCTCTTGGCCCCAAACAATAAGGCACAGGCGGCGGGCAGAGTCCTCCCGTCCGGCCCTTTGGGGGAGCAGGGACTGAGAGTCCCACATCTCTACCTGCGCCGGCAGGGTGGCCAGCTGGGCCGTCCTTGCCTGCTGGGCAATAAAGAACCGGCTGCTACCCCGGGAGTCCCCTCGGTCCTGTCACCTCCAACCTACCGGGTTGACTTAAGGAGCTGGCATTTGGGGGAACAGTTCTCCCCAAACCCTTGTACATGCGCCCCAACCACCCCACACCCAGACCCCAAAAGCTGCCTGGAAAGCCCGTTATTGTAAAGCAGCCTTTTGGCTGGGAATCAATTATTAGCAGTTTTTTTTTCCTCTTTCATAGTTAATGCAGCTGGGTGCACCCCCCCAGGCAGTCATATTAAGGAATTAGTGCTGCAGACTGGAAAGATGTAGGATGAACTGAATTTAAGAAACCAAAGAAAACAAAAACAAAAGCAAAACCCCCAGTGCTTTTCATTTGGGGAGGAGGAAGCCAGTAGATGTGGGTGTCATTGCTTCTGCTTTGATCTGACAACTTTTCAGAGTCCTAGGGTCTGGGGAGAGAGGGTCAGGAGAAAAAGAAACCTGTATATATTTTGGTTTCCTCCTCTAACTCTTTCCTCACTCCACATACAGGGCCTGGGTGTGCCCCCCAGGCCTCTCTGTCTGGCCCCCACCCTGAGATGGGGTGCAGTGCCTCCCCCCATTTCCCTGAACTTGTGTTAAGCAAACCTCAGAGCTGAGCAGCAGAAAAGGAGTCTATTGCAACCATCCGTTATCCGGCAGCCCCGGCGCGCCCCTGTCTGGGGCTGCACTTGATAAATGGTTGCAATTGGCTTGCCCTGGACTGCACTGAACTGATGGCGAGCAGCCTCTGAGTGTGGACCCACACTTGTGTGTTGGTGCGGCTGTGGCGGGGAGGTGGGACCTGGATGCAGACGCCTGCTATGCCTCCTGCCACGGGGGCCTAAAGACACCGGCTTGTGGTCAGACAGGGCGCTGGGGCCAGCAGGAAGGGCTAAGAGGTCTCGAGGCTGTGGCTGACCCTGAGCTCCCCTGCCCTGCCCCAGCCCACCTGTCTTCTCCCCAGACTCGGCCAGCTTTGGGACCCTTCTGGTCGGCCACCCCTTGGGCACTCCGGTGGTGCTGCTGGCAGTGGTGGTCTCTGACCCTGGAGTCCTAACCAGTTTGTCCCCTAGTGCAGGAAGAGGGAGCCAGGCCTCAGAGCAAGGCACGTGTTTATCAGGTTGCACCCTCTCCAGCCTCTTCCACCTGCCCAGCGCAGCCCCATTTCTGGGTCTCTTTCTGGGGACCTGGAGGCCTGGGTGCCCTTTCTCTGATGCGAGATGGGGAGCCCCGGAGAGCAGGGGTGCAGCCGCCTCCCTTCCTTCCTTGCTATGATTCTATCGCTGCTTCTCTTTCAGCCAACCCCTCTGCCAACTGGCTGCACGCCCGCTCCTCCCGGAAAAAGCGCTGTCCCTACACCAAATACCAGACGCTGGAGCTAGAGAAGGAGTTTCTGTTCAATATGTACCTCACCAGGGACCGCAGGCACGAAGTGGCCAGACTCCTCAATCTCAGTGAGAGACAAGTCAAAATCTGGTTTCAGAACCGGCGGATGAAAATGAAGAAAATGAATAAGGAGCAGGGCAAAGAGTAAAGAGACCCCGCCACCCCCAGCCCCAGCCCCAGCGCCAGCCCTTCCTTCCCTTCCCTGTCTCACCCTTATTTATGTGGTGGCCACAGAGCCAGCACTGTCTTCGATGGATGTGATCGGGTGACAGGGAAGGAAGGGTACCCGGAGACCTGGTGCTGTGTGGCCGTCCCCACTCTGGGCACCAGGAGAAAGTTGGGTTCAGTTAGAAGCTAGAAGTAGTTGGTTCCTGAGAAGACTGTGGGCCCGCAAGGCGGGGGACCCTAGTGAACACCCTCATCACTTCTCTGGGAAGCCCCAGCCCCTCCCTTCCAGCCTGCTTGGTCCAAAGCACCCTGCACCCATCTAAAGTGACTCCCCAAGACCCCTCCACTGCCCGCAGCCCAGCGCATGGCCCAGGTGTAGAGTTTGGAGTCCACATTGAGAATGGAGACCGGAAGGGAAATGAAGGGACGCCTTCAATGCCAGCATGGCAACAGTGCCCCCCAAAACCATCAGACGAGCCCGGGTCCTCACCCTGACACGGGAGCCCAGCAGGGAGACATCTGGATACGGACTCTTACAGGGGTGCTGCCCGTGGAGTGCCCAGCTGTACCTCAGAGCTGGCCAATCCCCCCTCCCAGTCTGATGGGCTAGAGGGGTGCGAGGAGGCTGCAATGGAGACTCGGGCCCCTGCACGCTCTGTCGGAGGAGGAGACCTTGAGCTCTGCGTGACAATTTCCTGTCCTCCCAACCAAGAGGGGTCAGGCTGGGGTGCGTAGCCCCTTGGCCTGCTCCTTTGCACCCCACTTGACAGACTGGAGCTTTTCCTGCTTTCCACCAGCTCTGTATTTTCCTTTTTCCAGCCCTGTCCCCTTCCCAGTGTGAGCAGGGTCCAGCCGGCCCAGCTGCACCTCGGGGAGCCCCTCTGGCCCCCCACCCCCAGGTCAGCCCCGCCGTGGACAGAAGGGCAGGTCAGGAAAGTCTGGACAGACTGATGGAGAATTTATTGGAATTCAATTCCCCAGATCCCTTCCGGAGTTAGCTGTCAAGACAGGGAGAAGCAGAGACCCCAGTATGCAGACCTGGCGCCTCACCCCATCCCGCCAGCTCCCCGATGCCCGCAGGGGAGCCCCCAACTGGCTGCCCAGGGTGGGCTTTGCCTCCAGTGCAGGCCTGGCTGAGTTTGGAGGTGCTGGGACCTGACCCAGGACACAGGCTGTATCACCCCAGGCTTCCAGCAGAGCTGACTTTGCTTCGCTGCTCCCCTCTGCTCCCCGGCCTCTCGGTGCTCCCCAATAGCTGGACTTGTCCCCCACCTCTCCTGACCCTGCCAGGGGCCATCCCAGTAGAACTTTTTTTTTTTTTTTGCTTTGTCGGTGGCTGTTGTGACATTGTGCTTGTGTCTTGTGATTTCTTTGGGGGTGACTGTCTCGCCTGTTTTCAGTTGTGGCTTCTGTGGGAGGGCGGTGGGGTGGGAGCAGGGAGGGCGAGGGGCCTAGAGCTCTAATTGTTTGTTTTGGAACAAAAAAAAAAAGAACAAAAAAAAGAACAAAAAAATATATGTCACTCTAGAAAATCAGTCTCTCTGAGTCTTATTCCGTGCTGGCTTCTCCTTGCCTGGCCATGGGCAGAGACCTCAGTTGCCAAAAGTGCAGACTGGAAAACAGAGGTGGCTGTGTCCCCCTCCATGTCCCCTAGACTTTGTCCCCCAGGTCCCCAGGCCTTGCAAAGCAGGGTCCCTGCAGAGCTGTCTGCCCCAGTGCAGTGACAGCCGGCCAAGACCCAAGGTTCCAAGCACAGGCTTGTGGCAGCCAAAGGTCCCCCACAGACTGGGTACCGGACAGCCAGGGGTGGAGAAGGAGCAACCGGATTGCAGACTGAGCTCCCCCGCCCCAGGGCTGCCTTGGGAGCCAGAGGAAGGCAAAGCTCCAGAGCACTTGGCCTGGGCACTGAGAAACCCCAGTAAGAGAAAAGGGCCCCTCTCCCCAAGGCCGCGCTGCAGCAGGGTGCTGGGCGCAGACAGGGGCTTGTGGAGCCCCGAGAGCCATCTGCCCCTGGGCTGGGGCAGGAGGCACAGGACGGCAGGCTTGGTCCGAGGCCCTGAAGCCTGAGGCAGCAGCTGTGAAAGGCAGGGAGACAGCATGGAGCATTGAACAACATCTTAGGAGAGAGCGAGAAGTAAATCCGGTTTCCAGAGGCGCCTGGCTGTTGCTTCCAGGGCCTCCGGGCCAGGCAGGTTGGCACCCAGGTGGTAGTCGGATCCCCCTTCCTTCCGCTGCGGCGCCCTGGGCTTCAGTTTCTCTCCGGGGCCCTCCCACCGCACTGCAGCCCTCCAGACCCTGCGGGTGGGGACAGAATGGGGACAAAGGCCGGCTGCAGTGGAGGCAGCCTGCGCGGGCCTGGCCTACCCCTCTCTAACGAAAAGGCGGATCGCTGGGTGAGATCGATCGCAGGAGGCAGGAGGTGGCACGGCTCCTGGCTCCCGGCTTGGCAGGTCCAGGCTGGCAGCCACCAAGGAGGGCTCCGTTAGGGACGGAAGGTGGATCAGGCTTTACAGCCGGTGTAGACTAGACTGGCTTTCCATCTTGGGCTCCCAGGGCTCAGCCGGCGCCGAGAACAAACCAAAAAGGCCAGTTTCCGCCAAAAGGAAACGCAGAGGGCCGGGCTGGAACCCGGCTGACCGAGTGCTGCGGGGCGGGGGGCCAGGGCCCCCGAAGGGGCCTCGGGCGATGTCGTCTGGGTCCCCAGCCTGGGAGCGGCTTCTTTCTGGACAGACAAAGGCAAGAATTCGGAGGCTGGGAAGCCGGAGATGGGGAAACCAGTTGTCATAAAAGAGAGATTCAGAGAGAGCGAGAGAGGCCGAGGGACTGCGAGGCCGGGAGAGGCTGGGAGAGGGATTCGATGCCGTGTGCGCGGCAATAAAAGAATATGACCGCTATAAAAGTTTATAGCGTATAAATTTCTGAAGGTTAAGAAACTAAACAGCCCCAAAGTAAACAGAGAGGGGAAACTTTCCGGAGCTGAGAGTGCATCCGCTGGGCCCAGGCTCCTGGCCCGGCAGGGGGAACGGGTGTCCGGGGCTTGGGGTCTCCAGGGCCCAAAGGGGAGCTCAGAGAGGGCGAAGGGAGGGGCACTTTGTCGTCGCAAATGCTTGGCCTTGGCCGTTTGGACTCTAGTCTTTGTTCTTTAAACCCCCGCCCCAGAATGAGGCATCCTAAAGGAGAAGTCCCCGTGCACGCGCGTGTGCACACACACACACACTGGAAGGTCCCCGGGGCCAGACGTCTGGGCCAGGGCAGCCTCTGGACGCTTCTATGATCCCACCCCTTCCTCCCCTCTCCCCACAGAAAGCCCAATTGTTACCCCTCAGAATTCGCAGCAATCTTGTGGGGTTTGGAAAGTGCTGGATTCTCCCTTTTCCCCGGCCATAAACGAAGGGCGCGCTCCTGGGCCAGCAGTGCGGGATTGGGCCAGAGAAGGTTGAAGGAAGGAAGGAAAAAAAAAAAAAAAAAAAAAGAAAGAAGGAAAAAAGCAAGCAAGCAAATAAAGCATGAAGCCTCTTTTTTTTCTCCTCTTTTTTTTTCTTTTAGATCATCTGCACAATTTTGAGAACCCTTTCCTGATCCCGGTGCCTTCGTCTCCTCCGCTGGCGCTTTCCTTCTTCTTTCTTTGCTAATAGTGAACGTTTGTCCGGGCTGTGTCTGTCGCCAGCCCGGCTTGGATCTCGGAGGTCGCGGACGCCTTTTCACAGGGCGGCCGCTAGATGGCACCCTTGCTCCACGCGAAAACCTCGGACGCCGTGGCTGGCGACTCCAGTGGCTTCGCGAAGCACCTTGTGCGCGGCCCTGCATCGGAGAACCGAGCGGTACCAAAAGTCATGAATAATTTGCACGAAATAAAAATATAGGGATCATTATGGCCCTTTCCCCCCATTTGATAGGTTTCGCAGATAGTGCTGTCCCCCTCCCTGCCGCTCCTCAAATGGTCAATTTCCCGAGTTTTCCCCCACGAGGAGGAAGGAGGGCAGTGTTCCTCGCCGGGCTGCTGTGCTCGGCGGGGCAAGGAACATGCGGATAGCGGGGGGTCAGTAGTGATGCCAGGAAAAAGGGGTGCAAAGCAAGAGGAGGCTGGGTTTGGAAAAACTGAGAGTTTGCGTTCTGGGGGGCGAGCGCGATACGGACCGATGCGGGGCAGAGGTCAGGTGAGAGGGGCGCGGGCGCGGGGAGGGAGCCGCCCGCATGCGGCCGCTCGCGTTAGCTGCTGAGGCAACCCAGTGAGCCAGTCAGAGACCCCCGATCTGGGGGAGGGGCAGAGGCCTGGTTTTGTGGGGACCCGGAGGTGCCCTAGGTCCGGCCGAGCACCCCGCATGGGCGCAGGGTCCGGAGCCTTTGTGCGCGCTGGGCGAGCGCCTGGTGACCCCCGCCAGGACAAGGGCCTCCCAAGGCAGCCGGCCGTGGGGAGATTGGAATATCTCCTCGGGATGCTCTGCGCACCCCAAATTGGTTCCCTCCTCCCCCACAAAAAAACACCTTTTCCAGATAGGTCCAAGTGGGTGCGGGAACTGCAGCGGGCACAGGAACTCAGTGTCCCCTGGTGTCCCCGGCGTTCTGTGGCTTCCAGGTGAGATCGGCGGCTCCGGCGACCCCCAGGCTCCAGCGGAACCTCCGCCCGCTGCAGGCAGACCTTGTGGGGCGCCGGCCTTTATGTCGTCCAGCAGCCGGAGGCCTGGACTCCAGCGCTTTGCGCTCTGAGACCCGGAAGGCTCAGTCTGTCCCCCGATTCCAAATTTGCAATTTTTTCCTCCCGGCCCAGCCCGGTCCTTGCTTTCTCTTCCCGACAAACCTGTGCGAGAATTCGACACCCACCCTCTCCGAGCCGCCCGGCCGCGGCCTCTTTCCCTTCTCTCCACATCGGGTGCAAAGAGGAAGCCGAGTCTCTCCTCAACTTGAATTTCTCTAATAAATCTGCGCTCCGTGGGGTGTTTATAAATTATCTCCTCGCTCTAGCTTGTTTTTTCTTATAATAGAAACATTTTCCTTCCATCAGAAATTTCTGATGTAGGCACGGTGTAGGGATGATTTAGAACAAGCCATTGAATTTCTACCTCGCAGGTGAGACCTCAAATCATGACCATAAAATCCCCCGCACTTGATAAAAATGTTTGCTTCCTCGGCAGCCTGGCACCAGCTCCCGAGGCCCCCACCCCGGCCACCGCTGAAAATCCAGACCCGGCTTCTCTGCTCCCCTTCTTTCTCTCTTCCCCCTTCTGCACCTCTCCCAGTTCTCTAGATTTGCTTTCAAAGGACTGAGGTGACCCCTGTGGTAACTCTTCTTTGGCAAGGGTGATAGCTGCATTTTTACCAAGGTTGGGAGTTCTGGGGTCCCCCAATGGCACCTCTCCGAAAGCAAACCACTGAGTCCTGAATAAAAACTGAATCCAGCTTACTTGTGAAGCCACTTCCTTCCGCCTCGGTTGCTAGAGATTTTCTTTCCCTTTCTCTCTTTCCTTCCTCCCCTTTCTTTTGCCAATGGGCTCCTGGGGAGGCCAGGGGTTCTGACCCTCAGGCCAGGACTTTAGAGTCTGTCGCCCAGCACCCCGGCCAGGTCGGCAGGGGAGGCAGTGGGCCCTAGTGTGTCTCCACCCAGCTTGGTTCTGCTTGGTGGGTTCCAAGGCCTCAGGTCCCCAGGTCTGCAGGGGGAGCCGGGTTCTGTGGAGGCTCCCCAAGGGGAGGTGAAAGAAAGCGGGGAGCTCAGTGACTGGGCTCTACCCGAGATCTCTCCATCCCAAGGTCAGTGCAGGTAGTGGCAGTGGCTCGGTGGACCATGGGGACGCAGGAATAATAGTCCCTGCTCACAGCCTTCAGCTCTGAGCACTGGGGGGGTTAGGACAGCAGAGGGGGTTAGGACAGCAGCGGCCACGGCCCAGAGTCAGGGCCTGGTGCGTGGGGTGCCCCCATCCCCTCCCTGGCCTTGGTGTGTGGAAGGGATTGGAGGCCCAGGTAGAAGCTCAGCCAGCACAGGCTGGTGCCAGCTGGGCCTGGGTGCAGGTGTGGGGCAGCCCCCTTGGGTGCCCCTCTTTGGTGGCAGCAGACCCCTCTCCCCTCACACAGTCTGCTTCCCAAAGCACTGACTGGGCCAAGGCATCTTCGGGAGACCCCCAGCACCCCTGCCCCAGCAAGCAGAGATTGTGCAAAACTGCAGCCCATTAACCAGAAAGTTTCTTCTTCTCCCCGCTCCTCCCGGAGACCTCCTAGACCCCTGCTCCACAGAAAACCCCCTTGCTTGTTTGTTTAATAAGGGCAAAGTTCTGTTAGTGGCTGGGTGGGGCGGAGAGGGGACACCTGGGGGTCTCCGGGGCAGGTGCCTGGCACAGGGTGCTGAGAAAGCCTAAAATCGCAAAAAAGTCATGGTTTGTGCCTGGAAAAAAAAAAAAAACCAAAAACCTCCATAATCGTTCTCATTTCGGCTTCCTCACCCCCACCGTGCTGCAGTCGGCGGCGGGGGCGCTGGGAGCCGCAGTTTTATAGCTGTAGAGGAAAGAACTCGTAAAATGCTAACAGCCTTTATGGGCTGCGGCATAAACAACAACAGACTCCGGCTTTATTGCGTTTTATAGTTTGTTAAAGAGTTTACAGCCGTTTTTTTGGGGGGTCGGTTACCCAGCCAATTCCCTGCACACGATAGTTAAACCTTTATCAATAATAAGGAAATTGATCATTAAAGCTTTAAATATGACTACCTCGTTTGTTTGAAAATATGTTTAGGAGAGGAAGCTGTATGATTTGATAACTTGTATTAAAATACCAATTACATTTATAGGACCTTTTAAAACTCGGCGCAATTAAACCGTGTTCTTTTACATTTTTCCGAAGCGACCCTGACATTTAGAAAGACTCCAATTGCCTCGTTAAAATCGCGAAATTAACAGCGGTGCCTGCGCCCGGCGCGCGTCGTGTCTGTGCGCGCGAGCGCGCGCGCGCGTGTGGTTTTTTTCCGCGACGCCCCCACACCAGCCTTTGGGGGTGGTCCGCGAAGGTATTTGATTTGTTGGGAGGCGAGAGATATCTCATTAATGTAGGTAGTTAAACAGCTTTAATCCGTATTCCTCCTCCCCGCGCCCCCTCTCCTCTCCCCCTCGCTCGCTCGCCCCCTCTCTCGCGCTCTCTCTCCCTGGGTGTTTTTTTCCCTTCCCCTCCTTTTTCTCCGCGCTCCCCAGCTCCCTGGCGCTCTCGCCTCTCTCCTCTCTCCTCTCTCGCTCGCACCCTCGCTCTGCGTCCTGTCCGGGAGGAGTACGGAGAAGCCAATAGGATGCCGGGTCTCTAATGGATGCAAATGATCGTGAAAAGACAGTGCAAAATATGAAACAACTCATTTGCAGGGAAGTAAATCACCGAAAACTGTTTATGAACTGGCATCCCTTCTTCGAAATGTAAAGCGAGGACCTCCTTAAGTGGCGGTAGATTTTGGTGTGGGGGGTGGGGGGTGGGGGGAGGGCGCGCCCGCCGCGGCTGCTGCCGCAAGCTGAGACTTGGGGAGCCTTCTCTGTCCCTTTTTTTCCTATTCCTGGAAATCACAAAAAGTGTGGCGGCTTCGAGATCTTCTTCGCCTTTTTCCTTCTTTTCTTTCTTTTTTTCCTTTCCTCCTCCCTTTCCCTCTCCTTTCCTGGCGAGGGTGACCAGGACCCGGCGAATCCGCGTTTTTTTCTCTGTCTCTGTCTCTCTCTCTCCCTCTCTCTCCCTCCCTCTCCCCCTCCCCACCCCCTCCCCAACAGCCCCCAACTACAGCCTCCGCCGCCGCCGCCGCCTCAAAATTCAATAAAATGAGCTCTTATTTCGTCAACTCACTGTTCTCCAAATACAAAACCGGGGAGTCCCTGCGCCCCAATTATTATGACTGCGGCTTCGCCCAGGACCTGGGCGGCCGACCCACCGTGGTGTACGGTCCCAGCGGCGGCGGCAGCTTCCAGCACCCGTCGCAGATCCAGGAGTTCTACCACGGGCCGTCGTCGCTGTCCACGGCGCCCTACCAGCAGAACCCGTGCGCCGTGGCGTGCCACGGGGACCCAGGCAACTTCTACGGCTACGACCCGCTGCAGCGCCAGAGCCTGTTCGGCGCGCAGGACCCAGACCTGGTGCAGTACGCGGACTGCAAGCTCGCGGCCGCCAGCGGCCTGGGCGAGGAGGCCGAGGGCTCGGAGCAGAGCCCGTCGCCCACGCAGCTCTTCCCCTGGATGCGCCCGCAAGGTGAGCTTCGTCGGGCCTGGGGCGGGGGCGGAGGTCGCAGGGGGCCCGAGGGGGCGCGGGGCGCGGGCCGGGCCGGGCAGGGGGTGGGCAGGCCGGGCGCGCGGCGCCTGCGGCTCCCGAAGGCTCGGCTGCCTTGCAGTCGCCTGGCGCTTCTTCCTCCCTTTCTCTCTGTCCCTCTCTCTTTCTCGTTTTTTTTCCTCCCTTTTTTCTTTCTTTCTCTCTTTCCTTTGAAGGGGGGCTCGCTCAGAGACATTTCCTGAAGCTGTCAACCCCCACCCTGCCTTACCTCTCCTCCTTCTCCCCCTTTTCTCCTCCTTTTACTGTTTTATGGGGGGCCGTGGAGAAAGGGAACTGGGAGTGGGGGCGCTCAACTTTTGCACTTTTCAATTGCTTTATAGTTTAATTACCCTGAAGAAACTTTTCTTCTGGGGCAGAGGCTCTGGGGGGCTTTCAAAGGTGGGTCCGTTCGTCCCCAGCCCGCTTTTTTTTTATTATTATTCTTACCCGCTCCCCCTTCATATCCTTCCTTCGAAACTTTATGGCACTTTTAATAGAACTAAGCCACCGCCCCCCAACTCTGGCGCTCAGGGGAGGGGGCTCCCCCTTGCTGGCTCCCTCGGATTCAGCGCCGTCTGATCCCCCCGCCCCCCACGTCGGCTGGCCGCGGCCTCCCTGCTCCCCCCGCCCCCGCGCGGAGGAGAAGGGTCCCCGACCCCGATCCCAGCGGTCTCCTAGGCCGGCTCACGAATCTCTCAACCTTCTCCGTCCCTGCCCCTCCCCCACCCTCCCCCGTCTCGCCCTTTTCCCCCTTCCCAGCAGCCGCCGGACGCAGGCGAGGCCGCCAGACCTACAGCCGCTACCAGACCCTGGAGCTGGAGAAAGAGTTCCTATTTAATCCCTATCTGACTCGCAAACGGCGGATCGAGGTGTCGCATGCGCTGGGACTGACAGAGAGACAGGTCAAAATCTGGTTCCAGAACCGGAGGATGAAGTGGAAAAAAGAGAACAACAAAGACAAGTTCCCCAGCAGCAAATGCGAGCAGGAGGAGCTGGAGAAGCAGAAGCTGGAGCGGGCCCCGGAGGCGGCGGACGAGAGCGAAGCTCAGAAGGGTGACAAGAAGTAGCTCCAGCCGGGACACCAGGGCCGCGGCCCCCCGCACGCCCGCCCGCCCGCCCGCCCGCGGCCCCCGACCCTGGCGGCCAGCGTCCCCGCGTCCCCGCGCCGCGCGCTCCGGCCCCGGCCCCGGCCCGGGCCCCGGCCCCGCCAGGCCTCCCGCCGCAGCGCCCCGCCGCGCCAGTCCCCGCTAGTGGTAGTCCCTGTGATAGCTTCCGTGTGTGCGCGCCGCCGCCGCCGCCGCTGCCGCCGCCGCGGGGCTCCCGCCCTGCCCGGGCCGCCGGGAAGGCCAAGGGCTGCACTCCTAGCCCGGCGGCCGCGGCCCGCCCCGCCCCGCCCCGTGTACAGCCTCGTTGTGCAAATGGTCGTTTTCCTTTAACGTGCTTCTTTGTAAAGACCGAGGTACCGATTTCTGCTAAGTTCTCCCAACAACATGAAACTGCCTATTCACGCCGTAATTCTCTGTCTCCCTCCCTCTCTCTATGGCTCTCTCTCTCTCTCCCCCCGCTGCGCCTCATCTCCCCTCCAGGCCCCTCGCCCAGCTTCTCGCTTTCTCGCTTCTCTCTCTTCTCCCTCCCCTCCCCTTTGGTTTGACAATTTTGTCTTAAGTGTTTCTCAAAAAAAAAAAAAAAAAAAAAAAAAAAAGATGACTTTAGTTAGCATGCGCGCTGTGGGCAATTGTTACAAAGTGTTCCTAGGTTTACTGTGAAGAGAATGTATCCTGTATCCGTGAATTGCTTTATGGGGGGGCGGGAGGGCTAATTATATATTTTGTTGTTCCTCTATACTTTGTTCTGTTGTCTGCGCCTGAAAAGGGCGGAAGAGTTACAATAAAGTTTACAAGCGAGAACCTGAGACCGGCCCGGGCCCCCCGCGCTGCTCCTCCATTCGCGCCAGGCGCCGGGTCGGGCCGTGGGCGGGGGGCGCGGGTCGCCTGGCCAGGCCTCGGTGGCGGCGACGCGAGGGGCGGGGGGTTGAGGGCAGGTGGTGCGAGTCCGGGGCCCAGGGGCGCAGGGGGTGAGGGAGGCGGCTCCACGCGATTGGAGGAGACGCGGCGAGGGAGGGGAGCCCACAGATGCCCCCTCCCCTCGCGTTCCCAGGCTGCCCGGAGACCCCTGCGCCCGAGCCGCGCAGGGGAAGAGACGCGCCGCCCGGGGTAGTGGCTGCGTCCCCGGCCGCTTCTCCCTTTGTTTCCGTGTGTGTCCTCCCGTGGGGAGTAGGGGGGGCGGCGGCGAAAGATGAGCTCGAGGCTGCTGAGCACGCAGAGATTTTTATTTTTCTGGGACTGTGTTGGGGGGAGCAGGAGGAGAGGGGAGATGCTCTTCTGCGCCTCGGCCTCTGGGGGACGTGGCCACCTCTGCCTGGCTCCAAGGCGGTGACACGCGGCCCGCTGCCTTCCTTCCTCGCCCGCCTCTGCTTCTCTGGCAGCCTCGCTGCACCGAGGCATCCGGAACCCGGAAAGCGGAGAGCCCGAGCCGGCCGCCCTCCTCCCTTCCTTTCTCTCCCCGCACCCCACACCCCACTCCCTTCCTTTCCTTTTTTTTTTTTTTTTTCATTTTTCCTTTCCTTCCAATCCTTTTTTATTTTTATTTTTTCCACCAGAAACCGCAGAGTCCGACACCCACGGGCCGGATCCCCCCAGGAGCACCTCGGCAGCCTTGCTCCCCCTGCGCCAGGGGATCTGGGGGCACGGAGAGGGCGACGAGGCCAGGCCGCCCGGCTCCTCGCCTCGGGAGAACCGGGCCGGCTTCTCCTGCGGCCTGGGCGGGCCGCCCTGGCCCGGGCTCCTACAGGCCCGCGCTGCCCCGCGTTTGTGCCCGGCTCGCTGGGGACTTGGGTGGGGGCGACAACACGGATCGCTCCGGGGTTATTTATTTTCCTTTCCACTCCATCCCTTCCTCCCCCCACCCCACCTCGCCTGCAAGCTGCCTCCAGCCCGCGGGGGTCGACAGCGGCCCTGGAGCCCCCCAGCCCCAATCCACAGCGTTCGGCTTCCCCATTCATTATTGATCATATTTTATAAATCCAACGCCACACAATTTTTTCCACATTACCGGGAGCCGTGGGGAGGCGGCGCGGCCATTGGCGCAGGGGACGTCACGTGGGCTGGGGTCACGTGGCCCGGAGAGGAAAAAGGGGGTCCTTTTTGGTGTAAATCTGGACTCTAATTCTGTAATATATCAAGGAATCTCGTAAAACCGACACTAAAACGTCCCTGCCTACAAATCATCCGGCCAAATTATGAGTTCATTGTATTATGCGAATGCTTTATTTTCTAAATATCCGGCCGCAAGTTCGGTTTTCGCCACCACCGGAGCCTTCCCTGAACAAACTTCTTGCGCGTTCGCCTCCAGCCCCGCGCGCCCGGGCTATGGCGCGGGCGCCTCCTTCGCCGCCGCCGCCGCCGCGGTGCCCGGCTTGTACCCCGGCGGGGGGGGCGCGGCGGGCGCGGGCGGCGTCTACGCGGCCGGCTACGGGCTGGAGCCGGGTTCCTTCAACATGCATTGCGCGCCCTTTGAGCAGAGCCTCTCCGGGGTGTGTCCCGGCGACTCCGCCAAGGAGCAGAGGGACTCGGATCTGGCGGCCGAGAGTAACTTCCGGATCTACCCCTGGATGCGGAGCTCAGGTAACGCCGCCGCGCACCGAGCGTCCCGAGCCGAGCCGCAGCGCCTCCGCTCCGGGCTCCGTCCCCGCGAGGGGCCGCTTCCTCGGCCGGGAGCCCCCTGGCGCGTCCAGAGCGCTCTGGGGCCCGGAGGTCGGTGCTGGGGACGCGGCACACCCTCATCGGCCGCGACCCGGCCCAGCCCCCACCGCCCCGGTTTTGCTCGGTGCTCTAAGGCTGGCTGTACCTCCCTGGCGGATCTGTCTTCGCCGACGCCGCTGCGGCGCTCAGAGCCCCCCGGCCCGCCCCCCAGCCTTCCTCCTGGTCTTTTAGCTTTAAATATTTATCAGCAGCGCCGGCACGGGCTGGAGACGAGGCCGTTTGTCTTGTAGAGGAAGCCTGGGGTTTGCAAAGAATAGCCATTAGGGTCTCTCCCTCCCTCGCTCCCCCTTTTCCTCGCCTGGGAGCTCAGCCCTGGGTGTGTCCCCCAGCCTCAGCTCAGACACGATATGGGGGAGGGGGCCCCAGCGCTAAGCTAAGCAGTTCGCCCCTCCCCCTTCCCTCCAGCCAACCCTGCTCCCCCCCCCAGTCATCCCCACCAGGACAATTAGAAGGGGGCTCCAGAGGCCTGGCGGGAGGAGGGGGAAGAGGAGAGGGGGACCCAACCAGGGACCCAGAGCCGGAGTGGCAGGTGGAAGGAGGGAGGCTGAGGCCAAGAGAGATGAGGCTCCTGACCCCCCAGTGAACTTGGGGGGGCAGGAGAGCTAGGGACAGCGGCGGGGGGGCCTCTGAGGAGCATGCTGGCTTCCTTTGCACCCCTCCTAAGAATCCTAGGCAGCCCTGTGGAACTGGCCAGTGAGTTGGGAGGTGACCCCCAGCGGAGTGCATCTCCTCCTGGGGAGGGGTTGGGACTCTGGGTATCGGAAGCAAGCCCTAAGCCTGCAGGCCATCCAGCGGCTACTGCAGGAACCCCAAGAGGCTGGGACTTCTGTGAGGTCGCCCTGCAAGGCCGCTTGCATCCTGTCTTATCCTAACCCCAGGCAGCTGGAACTGGGAGCCACTTCACCACTCAGAAGACCCAAGATGTGTGGCCAGAGGCTCCCAAGCCAGCCAGGGTTGGGGGTCAGGAGGAGCCCAGTCGTGCCACAGCAGCAGTATTGGCGGTCACGGTGCCCATTACCTGCCTCTTAATTCAACTGCCTTTCCAGTTGGTTTATCAAAGCCCAAATATTTCTGCTCATAAACATTTCAGCTTGGCTTTTATTTGCCTTGGAATTAGGGCCCCCAGCCCCTCCATTCCAGGAGGGCTGGCAGGAACACCTCGGTGCCTCCCCCAAGTCTCTCCCTCGGGGTTCTGGGCCTGAGCACCGAAGGTCCTGTTCACCCTTAGGCCCCGCGCAGATCCTTGTGTTCTGCTCCAGCCAGGCTGCTGTCTCTCTTCTGCCCTTTTGCTGCCCTAGAGGCCCTCGGATGGCTTCGTAGCTCTAGTGGCCCGGGCAGCCAGGTGGGCAAGGCAGGCCAGCCTGGCCCTGGCTGAACCTCATCCCTGCACTGGGGAAGAATCAGTGGGCAGCTGCCCTCTGACCCACCACTCATACTCCAAGGCAATTTGCAGATTTTCACCTCCTGATTCCATAACAGGGTGGGGCACGCTGGACCTGTGCGGTCTCTTTGTCTCCTTTTCATCTTGGGAAACGCTCAGATCAGGCTTGAGCTCCACGCCAGGGGCCCTGGCAGGGTCTCCATTGCTGCCTACTCCCAAAGACCACCACAGTCAGCGGCCAAAGGGGGAAGCTTGGAGCCCCTGGTCCCAGAGAGTAACTGGGGACCCACCTCCCTGCACCCCCACATACATGCCTTAGGAGCAGCACCTTCAGGAGCCCGTGGCAGGGTAGATCTTCCCAGCTTCAGAAGTCTAGGCAGGACCAGATTTCTTTCAGGGGCAAGGGGAATATTTGCCTTGAGTGACCTGCAGAAAATCCTGTCCACGGAGAACAGAGGGCAGCATGGCTGAATGGGCTGGAAGCAAGAATTTGATTTAGTTGGAAACTGAGATTTTTTTTCTCTTTTCTTTTCCCTCCTATGGGCCTCTCCCATGCAAGGTCTAAGAGGGAGATGGATACCGTCTTGGCCTTTTCGACATTTTTTATTTGAAAAGATTGATTGACCCCCCCCCCATATTTTGGGCGCAGGAACCGACCGAAAGCGAGGCCGCCAGACCTACACGCGCTACCAGACCCTGGAGCTGGAGAAGGAATTTCACTACAACCGCTACCTGACCCGGCGGAGGCGCATCGAGATCGCGCACGCGCTCTGCCTCACCGAGAGACAGATCAAGATCTGGTTCCAGAACCGGCGCATGAAGTGGAAAAAGGAAAATAAGACCTCGGGCCCGGGCATCTCCGACCAGGCCAAGGCAGAGGCAGAGGAGGAAGAGGAGGAGTGAGAGGCAGAGGAAGAGAGAAAGAGAGAGGGAGCCGCCCGGTTCTGGCAACTGAACCCGGAAACTCATGTCAAATAAGAAAAATAAAATAAAATAAAAACTATTTAAATAAAAGCAGTTTTAAACAAATCAAGGAGAAAGGTGAAATTTTGGTTTCTCAACACTGTAAAAAAAAATACTACCTAGAAGAAAGTCTGTCGGGTTTGTTTTTGTACAATATGGGAAGAGCGTTATCTACCTGTCCTGCAGCTTTCTAACTTGCCTCCGCTTTTCTATGTTGCTATTGTAAGGTCTTTGTAACGTCTAGCTGTTTTGTAAGCCTCCTTTGATACAGTCTCTGTGGACCGTGGGTCTGGACTAACCCTGCTGGCTCCCAGCCGCCCTCCTGAGCCTCTGTCTTCCCGGTAGCAGCACCCCGAGGGCCTTGCGGGAACCCCACAGCCCCACCACTGGCCCACGAGCTCCTGTGCCTGAGCCCCACCGCTGTCCCTTGCGCCCAGCGCCCGCCACCCTTCCTTTTTGCATTCTGTGTGTATCGGAATGATGCAAAAATAAAACATGATTAAACATAGGCAGATCTCTATTTTCTGTGTCTCTTTTTGACCAGGAGGGGGTCAGGGTTAGTGATGAGTGGGCTTCCTTCCTGGGCCCCTCCGCTGCCTGTCTTTGTCTCTCTGTGCTGGGTCTCCTCTTCTCCCCAATGCCCTCCTGCTCTGGGCACTGCCAAGTAGTGACCTCTGATACACGCACACACGTACACGCACACATGCATGCACACACACGTGGATTCCCTTTATACTCTTTACACACAGACCTCAGCCGGTGACACAATCACATGTGTCCCGGCAGACATTTCACCTGGGTAAGCATGCACTGACATAGTCACAGACAAACGCACACCTTCATATGTTCACAGAGGAACACACAGGCATTTGCACACACCCGCCGGCTTCTTCGTGTCTGCACACACTCAGAAGGCAGCACACACAGCCACTCATGGACACGCGCAGGTCCGAGCACACTTCCACACCCTGCTGTGTAAGCAGAGCTTCATGTCTGCGCCAGAAGAAATACATCCTTGAGCTTGCGTGCTCAGCCGCACACCCACAAAACACAACAACAACAGCAAAACCCTCATAGCTCCAGAACCACTTCCGTGCAGGCCTTCAAAACAGGCTGCTGCAGGAGCCGGCCACAGCCTGGCCACCGCCACAGAGGGGAAATCCGCAAGGCTAGGCCCCATAACAAAGGAGAGCTGCTGCAAAGGGAAAGCGAACCCCAAATCCACTCCAGGCCCCTCGGCCACCTTTGGGCAGAGGCTGGGTGACAAGTGGGGGCTTCCCAGCTGGCCCAAAGTAGCCTTCGGCAGGCACTGGGGTACCGCAGCTTTCCACTCCCTCGGCAAACGTTTTTTTTTGTTGTTGTTGTTGTTGGTGGTGGTGGTGGTGGTGGGTTTTTTTGGGGGAGGGGGGAAGATTTATTCCTTTATTTTAGTTGCATTGATGTTACTTTCGTGTGTTTTAATGTCTCTCATACTAAATAGACCCAGACGATACACTGAAAATTTAAAAATAGGGAGTAAAATGAGTCCCTGGAGCAAGGGTGGTGCGAGTTTACCGGGCTGGTGTGGCCGTCCGTTTGGTCCCTTCGTCCCTTCCTGCGCTGTGAGCTTGGCTATGCCGCCCGCTGCCGCTGGCACTTCCTGGGAGCTTTCCTGCTCGCTCTTGGGGTTGCCTACAACGTGGAACCTTCTCAGGAGCGCAGCGAGAGAGAGAGAAAAAAGAAAAACATTTCCAGGGAGGTTATTTCGTTTTTCTTTGTATTTGGGCACAGGTAGCTTAACTGAAAATATGGGGATGGTTTAGAGAAACAGGGAAACGCAGTCAATTAATACTGTGCGCCTCATAACCTTTGATTGCAGCGCAAACCCCTACAAGACAGATGCCTGCACAACCAGACCTGCATTGCTGATTTTCAGCATTCATTGAATAAACCCGACTTGTTTAAATTTAAAAACAGGTACCTCGATCAGAGTGATCAGAGTGGAAGGTTGATTTTAGGAAAAGCTGTCTCTGTTTGAATGTATAAGTGAAAGGGCCCTAAACTTTCAGTTTTTCCACTAATGACCACGGAACCCTCTTTGGTGAGCACGTGGAGCTGTCATAGGAAACTTGGACCAGCCCGCCTTTGGGCGGGAGAGGCCCCATAAGCGGCTTTACCCTCCCCCAGTTTCTGGGGTACGGAGGTAGAGGATCGGCTGTTAGATTGTCTGTGTTGGCCCCTATCCAGGGCACCTCCCCTCCTGGGGGAAAAAAAACTAGACCCTAGGGACCTACTCTAGGCCCCCACACCGGCAATGCTGCAAGCCGCACAGGTGGGGGTCCCCTATTTTCAGGGCTAAGAAGGAGGGGGCCAGATCAGAGGGGAGAGGCGAGAGCGTAGCTTTCATTTTGCTCCGAGGAGAATGCAAGAAACCCACCGCTGCTGCTCCCGCCTCACCTCCAAATTTGTCCCCTGCAGAAGATTTGGGGTGAATTTTTACTAGAAAAGACGCACAGAGCTCCCGAGGAAGACAGGGAGATTTCTAAGAGAACCCCCTCCCTAGCCGGATCCTTGTGGCTCCACTACCCTGGATTTCTGTACCCCAAATCTCACCCCTTCTCACATTGGGGTTTCCCCAAAAAAAGAGAGAAGGAGAAGAAAAGAAGATGGCGACTGAGAAAAGGGTAGCTGCTGGAGCAGCCAGGAAGAAATGCAATAAATTCCTTGTTGTTTTATGAAAATTTACAACTTTGTGATAGAAGTTTATGAGTGGTTGAATCCAGCGATTGGCCGGCGCCGGTCATGTGGCCGGGCGATCGTGAACATGAACTTTTTATCATTTCCCTGGTGGTTATAATGCAGCATTCTTTTGGACACCACACCTAGGTCGGAGCACTGCCGTCCTTCAGGGCTCCAGGCTCTTGATATTTTTATCCTTCAATATCAGCTCAATTGAGCAAAAGAGAGAGAGGGAGAGAGAGGGGGGAGAGGAGAGAAGAGAGACAGAGGGAGAGGGAAGGAGGGGTGGGAATTATACAAAAGAGAGAACCAAAAATAATTTTGATTCCTAAGTTAATTTGCCTGCTGATCTGGGATTTTAGTCATCATGAAGGGTAAATGGACAATCTGCCCAGGACCGCAGCCCGAGATCATTTTTCAAAGCCAGAACTTACTCTATTTTCTATGCAAATGTCAGAAAAGCGAAACACCCTCTCTCCCCAAGTCTGAGAAGGGAAGTGACGGCTCTCAGGTTGGGACAATATTATCTGGAAGCGGACAGAAGAAACCGAACGCTTTCCCCCCTCTCGCCCTCCCTCCCCACCCTTTTCAATCCGGAGGAAGAAAACCCCCAAGGTCTGCAAAGGTAAGGGAGATTCTACAATTCTCTTCTTATTCCTTCGCATTGCTTTTGTAGAGGGGTGGGGCTTGGGATTTTCTCCCTCCTCCCCCGACTCCCAGACTGGGGCTGATCCCCACCTTTGGGCGCTGCAGGGAGAGGTTTCCCAAGAAATTCGGGGCTGGAGAGAGGGGTGGCTGCTTCCTGGAGGGGGAGTCCAGGCGAGGAAGATGGAGGAGGGACGGAAAAGGGCCACGGAGGCCGTCTCTGAGAGCCTCAGCAAGGCACCGGCGCGGGGGTGGGGAGAGCCCGAGCTGGCCGGGTCGAGAAAGAGGGGCCGGGGGTGTCTGGGCTTGTGCCGCCCCGGGAGGGAAGAAGCCCGGGCCCCGGCCTCGGTGGCTTCGCGCCCCTCCCCCCTCTCTGGCCCTGGCCTCCTCCGATCGTCCCCCTGCGGGGTTCTCTTGCCCAGTGTGGGTATCGGCGGTTTTCCGGCGGCCTTGGCACCAGGGGCTGGGGCGCTCGGGGACGTCCTGGTCTCTGTAGGGCCTGGAAGCTCCGGAGAGGCTGGCGAGGCCGAGGAGGCGACTAGAGAGACACAGAAAGAACAATTCACAGAGAAATGTTCCCATTCTGTCTGCGGAGACATTTCGGAAATGAAAGGGCTGCGGGTGGAGGCGCCTGGGGGCAGGGGAGCCTTCCCGAGAGACACCCCAGGAAGCCCGGCCGCCGGAGAACCTCGCGCCCAGGCCCCCGGCCACTCCCGCGGGAGGCGGGAGGGCGCCTGGCGCTGCACTGGCGCGGCGGGGAGTTGCGTGGTTGGAACGCGGTAGGTCCCAGCGTGTCGGTTTAGGTGGTGCAACATTGATTCTGTGACTCGCGTCGTATTGGTTTGGGGCGCGTGGGTTTCCGTGGAGGAGAAAAGGGCCATGTGTGTTTGATGTGGAAAATCCAAACTTTCCTCGGTCCAGATGTGGTGATTGCGGAGAGTTGCTTAGCATATTGATGTTTGAGGCTTGTCCACCAAACCAGGAAAGAATATAATAAGAAAATCATAAAGGGGAAGCACAATCAGGGAATCCGACGGTGTCTGGACTGCAAAGCTGCTGGGCGCTGAGCTCAGACAGCTTAGTCTTGGCCCCTCAGGGGCTCGATTGCACCCCCCAGCCAGGTCTTAGGGTGGGAAGAGAATGGGGGTGGGGTGGGCAGGAGACTCAGATTCCTAAAGTAGCTGGTGGGATGAAGGACGCGCCCATGAGGGTCAAGGACTAAGGCATGGGGCGCGCGGGCTTTTGGGGAGATAATGTAGGGCGCGGAGCACCAGAGATGTTGCGATTTAGATCTAGCTGGGTTTGCACAAATAGATTGTTGATTTTTCTTTCTTCAGCCCAGACACAGGGCGTTCAGCCTCAGGCCTCTTATAGCCCGGGACTGCCGACTCTGGGTGTGTGAGCGCGCACGAGTGTTGGCCATCTCGGCCTTGAGTTGGGTGGAGAGGGAGAGAGCAGCCACTTGTGGCGCTGGAGGGGAGGTCCCTGGGGGCCCAGATAGATGCCCTATATACAGGCCTGGCCCGGGCTCCCAGAAACTCTCCTGGTTTCTGTAGCAAGTGAAGTTATTCGCCAGCACCCAGGACACTGGGGGCCTATTCTCTACGAGAAATTCCCCAACCTCACTCAGACTAAAGGTCTTTTTCTCCGTGAGTCTTGCCGGGTTATAAATGGCCCCTTAGACACTTTGCTCTGACCCAAATTATGCGGTTTGCTGCCATCTACCGACCGTTCCGAGACAAACGCGCGATTTGGGTGCCGCAAGCCCGGCGACACTGCCCAGCTGTGCCCGACGCCTGCAGCCCCGGTCGGCCGCGCGGGTAGAAGAGGTCCGGGGGATCTCAGGGCCACTCCGACGCCCTCCATTCCATGTGGACTCTCAGGGGGCGCATTACGGAACAAAACGAATCTCTCCCCTCAGCGTCCCCAGTTCCTTTCCCATCTGCCCTCCGAACCCACCCCAGCCCCAAACCTGGTGGATGGCAGGGGAATCGATTTCTCTTAGGACTAATACTGCAACCCGCGGACAGGGGTTCCCGAGCCACAGAATTGGGGGATCGGAGCCCCGCCCCGCCCCCATCACACACCCAAGGCTGGGGCCGCTGGCGCGCAGGCTGCTCAAGGTTTATTTGGTTTGTTCGCAGCCCAGGGAGGGGCCGCACGGTTCCACTCGGTTGTCAAAAGACAAACCGAGTCTGTGTTCTTGCAGTTGAGTCTGGTCTCGCCAGTTCCCTGGCTGGTGGTTAGGAGCTGGAGGCATGGAACCGAGTTTTTTCTGGAAACTGGCGGTGTCTGCAGCGAGTGCGGATCTCCTCCCCCACCCCATCTCACCCCACCCTACCCCACCCCCACCCCGGATCCTTTCGAGCGAAATCAACGCTGAGTGTGCATTGCGGGGAAAACTGGGAGTGGGCGTGGGGATAAATCACGAAGGCAGCAAGCCATTGTGCTTTCCGTCCCCGCCGGACCCCGCACACCCGCTTCCCGCGACATCGTCCCCAGAGGGGGTGGCGAGGCGGCTGCGTGCGCGCCCCTGCGCAGCGGTTGGTGCATTGGCCCCTGTCTCGCGGGTTACTGATTAGCTCGGGCTTTCAAACCGCAGGAGGAAGCTCCTTTCAAGGTGCGGCGGGGGCTGCAGGAAATTGCCTGTGGTGCCAGGTCAGCCGAGGTGCTACTGGGGTCTGGCTGCAGGAGTCTGGGGGCCGGCGGCGGGGCTGGGGGCTACGAAGCCCGCTGAGTCTCCCGCCGCACCGCTCCCGCCCGTGTCTCTGGAGTCCGGGCCTCTGAGCGGCTCTTTGAGCTTTTCTGCAGCCTGAGTGACTTTCTGGCGGCTGGATGGCCCGGCCAGCTCCGCGGGAGGTCCCCAGGGAGCCGGCCCGTGAAGGCCTTGGGACCCTCAGAGATTTTCTTTTTCCTTTTGGGCAATGGAAGGACAGGTGGGGAGGGGGAGTCAGACTGGTAGAGAGGGTCGAACCACTTCAGGGGCCTCAGGGTGCCCGTGGACCTGGGAGAGGGGACGAGGACAGCTGCTGAGAGCCACCACTCCCTCTAGAAGATCCGAGGGGCTGTCTCTCATTTGCATAATGGGAATGAGGTCTTTGTACCTAGATTTGGACCGGCTGATTTTAGGGCAGAGTGGCCAATGTAAACAGCCACTGTCAGTTTAGGAGAGGCACCCCACCGCAGCTCTGGGAAAGGCTACGGTCCCCAAGCCCAATCAGCGTCCAGGGGGAGACTTGGGTTGAGGCGTTTTCCTCTGCTCCACCCCAAGCCACTTTGGGGGTGGGGAAAGGTGCCCCTCTATCCCAAGAGCTGAGGCAGGGCGACTGACTGTATAGCTTAGAGGAAGTGGGAAGCCTGGCTGATGTCTCAGCCCCACTCCATGCAAGTAAATGCTGAACCACTGAACGCAACTGGGGAAAAACACTGCCCTGGGAGCTGGAATGTGTGCTTCGCCGCGGTCCTCAGCACAGAAAATCAAAGTTACGAAGTCGACCCATGAGGGATCTGGGATCTGTGCAGTCCCCGGCTCGTGTGCCCAAGCTGCTTCCCGCCCACGTCTCTCGGTGCACATACTTCCCTGCTGAGGCGCGGAGAGAAACCCCAGCCCATCAGGCTGCCGGGCCTGCTGCATATGTATTTACATATTCCCCCATGGAGACAGACAGACAGACAGACTGCCACGCTGGATGGAATCACAGACAGATTGTCCTGGAGATCTGGCTCCAAAAACCAGGCGGTCTCTGGCCGGGGCCTGCCTGCCTGCTCTTTTTCCCAAACAAACGGATCAGAGGAATAAACGCTCATAAATACCTCTGGGCTTAGATAAGAGCAATGAGGCGCTAGTTCCTTTCATGCCCGACTCCAGGCGCCTGGGCCCTGCCTGCAGTGGCTCCATCTCCAAACAGGCAACCTGCAGAGGTGAGGTTAATTTAGGGGCTGTGACCACTATGGATAAGGCCATTATTTCCTGCTTCTATCACGGGCCAAGAGCCCCCTCCCTCACCGCCTTTTATTTCCCCATACTCTCCAGGGAAGACCACACCATCTAGACCAGGGACAGGGACACTGTGACCAGGGAGGAGGGCTGAGGCCCAGGCCCAGCTTCAAGCTGCAGGGCAGAGAGAGGTTCAGGCAAGCATCTTTCCCTTCCCTTCTCAAACAGCTCCTGACCCTGTCTAAGGGTGGGCCTAACTACAGCTAGGATGGATGGAGCGTTTGTGCTTCTCCTCCGTGTCATTGGGTGGTTTGAGTTTTCTTAAGTCTTTCAGAGCCCCCTAGGATCAGGGTAGGGAGTGACTGGAGGGACACTCGGGGATGGCCACTTTGCATAAGTGCAGCCTGAGAGTTGCCCTACACGCTGGCAAGAGCCTCTGAGAGGCCACTTTGCAACCGAGTCAGCCCCCACCCTCCGCACTCTGCAACTTCCCTAGTGTCAGTAGGCAGAGCTGGCCCCTAAAAAGGAGTCCAGAGCAAGGCAGGGTGGATCAGCCTGCCCTGACCTCAGACTTTATTTCCCACCCTGGCCCCTTCCTGTCTCCAGGTGGAGAAGTGTCACCCTTCACTGCCTGGCCTGTGTGGGCCTCCTGGAATACTGGACACACATTGTGGCCCTGGCTCCCAGCCTGGGCTCCATGCGTGCTCCTTTTTCTTTGGATGAGGAAGAGAAAGAGAGAGAGAGAGAGAGAGAGAGAGAGAGAGAGAGAGAGAGCACAGCCTCATGCCCAAGCTTGCTCAGCAGCAAATCGAAAGCTGATGATTCAAACATGAAGCATGGGAGGAAACCAGAGATATTGAGGGACAGATGGAACCCTTGTATCTTGAGCACGGATATTGGAAGGTGGTTGCTGTGTCCCCAGGAGGTCTCAGTCACCCCTCCTCCTCCCTCCTTATAAAACTAAACCCAAACCAAGTGTTGGGAAAGAATTCCAAAAAGAAAAGCCCAGCTCCCAGAGAGACCTGGAAGAGAGGCAGGGCCCTTCTCCTGCCAGGACGGACTGTCTGCCTCTGGAAGGAGCAGGATTTGAAGATCCCTGTGTCCAGACTTCACGAGATATCCTTGATTTCTAAAAATCTACAGCCCAGAAGATTCTTCTGTCATTTAGGGTGACAGGTAGTGGGTGGAAGGTTGCAGGCAGGATGAAGGTCAGACAAATAAAGCCACCTGGGCTTGAGGGGTCCTCTGGACTCCTCTGCATCCCTCTGCACCATATGCCCCAGTGAGGGGAGCGCTGGTTCCTTTCCCCGGGGCGCTTTCGCTGACAGGAGCTGAGCAGCTCGAGCAGGAGCTGCAGTCAGGCGAGGTGTCTTGGGCAGCAGCCGCAGGAGCCTTCGAGAACCGAGAACCTACCAGCCCGGCTGCTGAGCCAAGGAAGCTGGGGCTCAGACCTCGGGCCATTCTCTCCTCCTCTGGGTCTTCTAGGCTGAGCGATCTGGTTGACCCCTGAGCCCCCTCAGACCTAAGAGTTGTGGAGAAGCCTAGAGATAATAATAGACCCAGGCTTGGAGGTGGGCGAGCAGAACTGACAAAGGGGGAAAAAAGAGAAATTTTCAAAACCTGGGAGAGAACATTTTTCTTCTTCGTCTCTGTTTCAAAACGCTGCAAATGAGCAGAGAACTCATTCTCTTCTATACACAGAAAACCCCAGAAACGAGCCTCGTGTAGTTCTCTCTCAAGCGATCTGAGATTCCGGGACATTTACCCAGCCCTTCCCTTGAGGGGCCGGCTTGAAGCAACGCAGGGGTTAACTTTTCTCAAAACACAATTAACTTTTTCCTATTCTGCGTGGGGTGTGTGCGGGGGAGGGATATATTTATTTAATCGCTGGGGAATGGGGTGGTCTCAACCCGGAGCGCTCCCTCCTCCCTCCGAGGCACAGACAGACGCCTGTTTCGCAGATCCTACGTAGGTGGAACAGGACGCGTTGTGTTGTCGGGAGAGAGAGAGAGAGGAGAAGAAGGAGGGGAAAAAAAAAGGTTGATAGGTTTGTGCGCGGGTCCCTCGTGCGGGCTGCGCTCCTCCTGGGTGCTATTTGACAATTCCTGCCTCTGCCATTGGTCAGTGTTGGATCAGATGGTTGTATTTCCTTCTGGCCCTCACTGGCACCTCGCCATCCCCCCTCAGCTAAAACCCAATCTCGGATATACTACTAATAGGCGCGGCGCTCGGACTATAAAACACAACAAATCATAAAGCCGGCGGAGCAGCAGCGGCCGCGCGCGCCTCCCCTCCCAATGAGTTCCTATTTCGTGAATTCCACCTTCCCCGTCACTCTGGCTAGCGGGCAGGAGTCCTTCCTGGGCCAGCTGCCGCTCTACTCCTCCGGCTATGCGGACCCGCTGAGGCACTACTCCGCGCCCTACGGGCCCGGGCCCGGCCAGGACAAGGGCTTCGCCCCTTCCTCCTACTACCCACCGGCCGGCGGTGGCTACGGCCGGGCTGCGCCCTGCGATTACGGCCCAGCGCCGGCCTTCTACCGCGAGAAGGAGTCGGCCTGCGCGCTCTCGGGCGCCGACGAGACGCCCCCGTTCCACCCCGAGCCGCGGAAGCCGGACTGCGCGCAGGACAAGAGCGTGTTCGGAGACACGGAGGAGCAGAAGTGCTCCACGCCGGTGTACCCGTGGATGCAGCGGATGAATTCGTGCAACAGTGAGTGCCACTGCGCCGCCGTCGCCTGCGCCTCCGCGGGCCCCCACCCAGGGGCTGGGAACCAGCGAGCGCCCCCTCCTCCTCCTCCTCCCCTCCTCCTCCTCCCCCCACAGGGTGCTGGGTGGACATCTCGGTTGGTTAGGGGAGATCGAGGAACATGGGGTGCCCCCCGCGGGGTCTCCTGTCCCCGTCCTCTGGGTCGCAGGAGTTACAAAGTTTGCAAAGTCCCAGCTGCGCCGCCGGGAGCCAGGGGGAGCGAGGGGGGTCCCCGAAGCAGAGCGCCAGGCCCGGGCCAGGATTCCTGCCAGGAAAGGGCCAGGGGCGCAGTGGCTGGCTTTGCTTTCCCTGGCGCCCCCGTTCCCCTCCCCCTAGCCCCAGCAGGTCCCCCACCCGAGACCGCTCCATTAAAAGCGGAGTGCGTCATGAAGGGGTGGAGGCGGCGTGACGCCGGCGAGGGAGAGCGAGCCCGGCCCGGCCCGCGTCTCCGTCTCCCCCGGGGTGGGGGCTGGGAGACAGGCACCAGGAAAGGGGTGGGAGGCAGAGGAAGGAGGGAGACGAAGAGGGCAAAGGAGCGGGGACAGGCGGAGCGGGAGAGCGGGGGAAACAGGCGCCTGGGTCTCAGGTCGGATTATTTGTCCGCTTTAAATCCCAATTGATGTCCATTAGCAGGACACGAAAGTGAGGAGCTGTTAATGCGGACTAGAGATCGATCCGCGTCATTACGGATTAAGGGCCAGAATCTATCATTGAGTGGGTTGGGGGTGGGGGGAGAGCTAGATGGATGGCAAGGAAGGGAAAGAAAAGACGCGGCTAGGAAGAGACACACCTGGCCAGCCCCTCCCCCTGGGCGCAGGTGGGAGTTAAAAGCTTTCCTCCCCACCCCCACCGAAAGTCTACACCACGCACACAGGCCCAGGAATCCGGGAGGACACCCGGAGGGGGCGCTGGAGGGGTGGGAGGGAGTCAGGGAGGGGAGCGCCTGAGGGCGCCCCGGCACAGGCCGGAGCGCACGTTTGGGGGGTCCTGTGGGGGAGGGAGCTCTGGGCCCGGTGACCCCAGGCCTCAGCACCCCCGCTCTGCTCTGCGTAACAGGTTCCTCCTTCGGGCCCAGCGGCCGGCGAGGCCGCCAGACCTATACGCGCTACCAGACGCTGGAGCTGGAGAAGGAGTTTCACTACAACCGCTACCTGACCCGGCGGAGGCGCATCGAGATCGCGCACGCCCTGTGCCTGACCGAGCGCCAGATCAAGATCTGGTTCCAGAACCGGCGCATGAAGTGGAAAAAGGAAAGCAAATTGCTCAGCGCGTCGCAGCTCAGCGCCGAGGAGGAGGAAGAAAAACCGGCCGAGTGAAGGTGCTGGCAAGGGAGGGGGGACGCGGAGGGAGAGGCCTGTGCGGACCCCAGGGCGTCGGAGAGGCCGGGAAGGCTCTGCGGGCGGGCGGGGGAGCCCAGGGACCCGTTCTCGCTGGCGACAGGCGACAGGCGGGGTGGCCCCCCGCGGCCCTCCCGGACCCTACCCGCAGAGCTCCCGCCGCCGCAGCCTCAGCCGGGCGTTCAGGCCGAGCGGCCCGAGTCCACCCCGCACCCCAGCGCCTCCTCCCTCCCGAGGAACCCGCCTGGGCCTGGGCAGGCTCCCGGGTGAGAACGGAGGATCGGACTCACTTGATGTTTGCTGGAAGCAGAGCGGAATGCTCTTGTACGTGTCGCGTCTCATTTCGTCCGTGTCCCCCACCCCCGTGTGCACGGTTCAATGGTAGATTCGCTGCCCCCCCTGCAGCAGGGGCCTCGAAGACTCCCTGACCCCAGACCCGTCGTCTCTCCCACCCCCTCCCCAAAGCCACTGGAAGGAAGGCGCACATACTACCTAGAAGTAAGAAGAGGAGCCCGGAAGAAAACAAAGTTCTATTTTATTAATTTTCTATGTGTCGTGTTTGTAGTCTTGTCTTAGCTCTGGACGTGAAATACTTCGGTAATATTAATATTATTATTAATAATGATGATGATGATAATAATAATAATAAAGACCTGAAACTCGCTGCTCAGTCATCTCCAATCCTCCTCCCCGCCCACCCCCTAAGCCTCCCCGTCCACCCCCTAAGCCTCCCCGTCTTCCTGGGGGCCTACCTCTGCTCAAGGGGCTCAGGTCCGCCTCCATCAGCCACTGGCTGTCACTCAGAAGTTACAGTTGAGATAAAGGCTGGGGCAATCATGGGACCCAGGCCACCCCCATACTCTGCCTTGCAGATGTTAAGGCCTCAATCCACCTCTCCCAGTGCAGACTTAGGGACAGGGTGGGGTAGCCTTTCCCTCTTATTTTGTAGCCTGTCTTCGTTTCCGCCGCCATCACTGCCGCCAGGGAAGGGGTACCACTAGGCCCCCAAAGCCCCTGTGGAGACCGAGCTGGGGCTTGGGTGCCTTAGCAGAGCTTTTCTGTTTGTAGCCGCCCGAGGCCCCCTGGCCTTGGGACCATCCACAGACACAGCCCGGTCTCCACTGGCCTTGGCCCTGGGCTCCAAAGACAAAAACGGGGCCACTTTCAGCCATGTGGCTGAAGGCTCCAGGTACCCCTTCCTTCCTTAAGCTGTGGCTCAGTGACAAGCAGGAGAACCTGCAGCCTCGGGCAGGCACGCAGCAGAGGGCACCGAGTTGGCCCTGCTTCTTGAAACCCGGAGGGCAGGAACGGGGGTGAAGCAGTATTTGGTCTCAGTCTCTCAACCCCAAATGGCCCATTTTCTCTCCGCCCCGCTCTCACCCAGCCGGCACACTGTAGACACTGTTTTTCTTTCTTCCTCCTCCTGGTCTCCCTTTTTTATTTTTAAAGAAAATAGCCGCCTGGCAGAAGGGGCCCAGCTGCAGCCGTCTCTGGCCGCCCGGCACACTCAGCAAGGTGCCATCGGTCCTCGGAACCCCTTCCCAGGGAAGGTGGCAGGCTGGTGGGCAGATTTTCCAACTGTCCTGCCGCCGGCGAAGGAGCCTAGCCTGGGGCCTCTGAATGCAATAGCCTGCATCTGGCGAGAAAGCAAAGGGGTCTCGTTTAAACCCCAAACTGTCAGACACACGTTACCATCCGAACTCAAAGCCACTGCTTTCCAAGGCAGCAGCTGCTGCTATCTTTTGGTGACTAGGCGGTTTAGGCCCAGCCTGGTTCATCGTCCAGACTCCCTGTCCTGCTTTTCCATTTCCAGGCCTGGGCTAGGGACAACAAGGAGGTCAGGAAGAGGATTCAAAACTTCCAGGGGGCCCAGGAGGGTTGAAAGCTTTTGCTGCACGGTTTTGCGGCCGGCTTAGCCTGGGGACTGTGGACCAGCCAGCTACCTCAGCCCCACCAGGAAGCAAGCTGCCGCCCGCCTGGGGTGAGCTGGGACAGAGAGGCGGGGATCGTAATAATTATATTTTTCCGCATGCAATTTCCAAACCTTTCCCTCATTCCTACCCTCACCTCAGGAGACTCGCAAAACCCTAAGAAGGGACAAGCGACTCAATGTTCGATGGTCTTACGCAGAGTTAAAATCATAATGGTGGTAATGACAGAGAAGGCACAAATAGGCTAACCGCGCCCTGCGAAAGTGGGCAAAAGGCTCAGACCTGTCTTCTAACAAAAGGCTCAACCCTGCGGGTGAGTCACGGCCGGGTTTCTGCCTCGGCTGGCGCTGGCTGGCGGAGGCAGGGAGCTGGGAGCCACGCACCGCCGCCGCCATGGCGGCCTGCGGCCCGCACTGCCGCGGATTGCCGGGAGGTGGCGCGCTCTGCTCAGAGGCCAACGCCAAGCTTCTCCCGATGGCTCCCCCTGCTCCTTTCCCCCCCTCTCTCCGAGGCTCGCATTGAATCGGCCCTAACGATTCTCGGATCGTCATTATTTGTAACCATAGAGCATGAATTACCTCTTGAGGTCATCAGCGAGAATTTACGACTGGTCAACAAAAGCACGTGATACCCTAACGCCCCCCATCCCCCTTCCAACCTGCCCCCCCCATATTTGGCCGCATACATAGCAAAACGAAGTACAGTGCATCGCTATAATTCATTAATACATCATAAATCGTGAAGCACAGGGTTATAACGACCACGATCCACAAATCAAGCCCTCCAAAATCACCCAAATGAGCTCGTACTTTGTAAACTCCTTCTCGGGGCGTTATCCAAATGGCCCGGACTATCAGTTGCTAAATTATGGCAGCGGCAGCTCTCTGAGCGGCTCTTACAGGGATCCCGCGGCCATGCACACCGGCTCCTACGGCTACAATTACAATGGGATGGACCTCAGCGTCAACCGCTCCTCCTCGGCCTCCTCGGGCCACTTTGGGGCGGTGGGGGAGAGCTCGCGCGCCTTCCCCGCGTCCGCCCAGGAGCCCCGCTTCAGGCAGGCGGCGTCGAGCTGCTCTCTGTCCTCGCCCGAGTCCCTGCCCTGCACCAACGGCGACAGCCACGGCGCCAAGCCCTCCGCTTCGTCCCCCTCCGACCAGGCGACCCCGGCCAGCTCCAGCGCCAATTTCACCGAGATAGACGAGGCCAGCGCGTCCTCGGAGCCCGAGGAAGCCACCAGCCAGCTCGGCAGCCCCAGCTTGGCGCGGGCGCAGCCGGAGCCCATGGCCACCTCCACGGCCGCGCCCGAGGGGCAGGCTCCGCAGATATTCCCGTGGATGCGGAAGCTGCATATCAGCCATGGTAATTCTCTGCCTCTGTTTTGTCTCCTCGGCTTCCCTTCGCTGTGCCTGGGGAGGGGAGCGGGAGGGTAGCCAGGAGAGCTTGGCTTCACTCAAATCCAAATGTATTTTTCCAAGGGGGAGAAATCCCTAAGAGGGTCCCCCAGGCTCCGTGGACAGAGCTAAGCAGGGTCTTGGGGAGAGGGTGTATCTTTAATAATTTGTTCCCAGGCTCGGCTGGCTTAAGGTTTAGCCGCCCAGCCAGGAATCAGCTTTAGGATGAAGGATGGGGTGTATGTGATATAGGGCAGAGTCCCCCAGAAATCTCCAGACTGCTGCTAGTCAAAGAGGGCGGACAGTCCAAGGAGCTCTCCCGGGCGGAAAGTGGGGTGGCTCTGCTCCCTCCCAGGGCCAGCGGGCTGCCTGCGCCCCCCGAAGTGTGAGGCACTGGGAAGGCTCCAGAGACAAAGCCAAAGCTGCTGGGGCGCCCTCGCTGTCAGCAAAAGTGGGGGCTGTAGGACGAGGGGGTGCAGAAATGGAGCTTGGGCGAGGGTGTGTGGAGTAGGGAAGACGGGAGCTGCGGGGAGCTGGGTGCTGGGGACGCCTGGGTCCTGCTCCCCGCCCCCTCCCACCCAGGGCCCTCTCCTGGAACCGGAATAGGAATCACTAACGTGGCCTCCTCGCCGGCTCTATTCTGTCTGCTCCAGATATGACCGGGCCGGATGGGAAGCGGGCCCGGACAGCGTACACGCGCTACCAGACGCTGGAGCTGGAGAAGGAGTTCCATTTCAACCGCTACCTGACCCGGCGGAGGCGCATCGAGATCGCCCACGCGCTATGCCTGTCTGAGCGCCAGATCAAGATCTGGTTCCAGAACCGGCGCATGAAGTGGAAGAAAGACAACAAACTGAAAAGTATGAGCCTGGCCACAGCGGGCAGCGCCTTCCAGCCCTGAGCCCTGAGCCTGCCCGCCCACAGGAGCCCGCGCCGCCCCCAGCCCCGGCCCCTCCGACCCTCCCTGCGCTGCCGCCGCCTGCCCGCTGGGGACCGGTTCCCACGAGCCTGCCTGGCCCGGCCTTGTGTTCTGAGTTTTCGTTTGGTCTTAGGTCTTCCTGTGGCTCCTTCTCTCTTGGACTAGTTGTTACTATTGTTAATAATAATAATGATGATAATAATAATACTTATTATTTTCCCTCCAGACGCCCCAGTCCCCTCTCTCTGCTCACCCCGAATCCAGCAGTGTTTCTGAATGTTCGTGTCTGTGGTTGCACTCTTTCCCCCAGGAAGAAAAAAAAAAAGAAATTCGCATGTTTAATGTGAACTTCCCCCTCCCCGTCTGTGTCCTAACTTATTTATAAAGGGATGATGGCTGTATTTCGAGTTTCAACTGGAGACTGCTGTAAGGGCAGCTGTAGTGTCGCAGTGCTGGGCCCAGCCGAGCTGGCCTCTGAGGTGGAGTCCACGACTGTGGTCTTTCCACCCGCTCCTCTCCTCCTCCTCCTCTTCCTCCTCCTCCTCCTCACTCCCCAGGCCCGAGTCTCCCCAGGGCTTGGTCCTGGGGTGGGAAGGGGCCAAGGAGAACTCACAGGGGGTGATGTGGACCACAGGGGAAAAAAATAGTGAGATTTCAGTCCCTGCTGCCTGATAGGCCCCGCAAGGCCTGGTCTGGGGGTGGACAGAAACCGAAGAAAGAATCCTCCGTGTAAAATGTCTTGTGTGTATGTATTTCTCTGTGGACCCACAGGTCTGGCCAGAAGGCCCAAAGCTTGTAAATATGGGGATAGCCTAGGTCAGACCCAGCTCTTCCTCCCTCAGTCTTTCCGCTTCCGAGACCATTTACAGTGAGCTATGTGTTAAATCTGTCTTTGCCAGGCCTGTCTCGATGATTCGCTTTTGGTATTTGTTTGTAGCCTTCCTTAAAGTCAAATAAATGTTTCCCCCACTCCCTTGCCCTTCCACTTGTCTTTTCTGTGGGGGGTGTCTGCCTCCCACCGTTGGGCACACCCTGGCTCACTCTGCAGAAATCTAGGGTGCAGGCTGGGACGGTAGGATGCTCAGCAGTAGCCCCTCTGGGTCACGCAGGTCCTGGCTTGGTTGGTCAGTGGTGCTTGGGGCAGGGAACAGGGTTTTAGGCCTGGGGCTGAGAGGTTCGAGAACCTTACATGGGTCGGGGCTGGGCCCCATCTTGGCCTGAAACCGTCTGGAAGTCTCCAGGGAAAGGAATTTGGGCCTAAGTCCCGCACAGGAGGCTCCTGGCCTTGTGGGAGCGGTAGAGGCCTGCCACTCTGTCCCCTGCTCCAAGCCCCAGTCCAGCTCTGTCACCCACTAAGGCAAAAAGAAAATGAAAAAAGAAAAAAGAAAAGAAAAAAGAAAGAAAAGAAAAGAAAAGAAAAAAAGGGAAAAATTCAGATCCATTTCAAAGGTTTCTTCTCAGCCTCAGCCTTCTCTACAGTTTTCTGGGGCTCCTTCTCTCCAGGAGGCCAACTGACCTTCCCTCTTGGTTAGGAGTCGGGTTCCCTCCTGAAAAAGCCTGGTCCCCCCTGAACACACGAGTCAAGCTGGACACTTACCGGAGTCAATCCCTGCCAGCTGGGCCCAACTTCTCCCAGGGCCTGGGGGGAGGGGGCTTGGAGAGGAGGCAGCCGAGGGTCCTGGAGGCTGTACTGGGCCCTGCTTCCCCTCCACCCCCTGACTTTGTACCCCTTTGCCGATAGCAAACTATCCCAAAAGTCGCTATGACATTTAGATGTCAAATGGATAGGGGTTTTATCTCGAAGTTAGATCGTAAAAATCGCCGAGAAGTCAGACAGATACCCCTCACTGGCTCGAGAAAGTCACGTGAGGTCCATAAAGTTAGTTTTATGGTTTTGGGGAGTTGACACCGTGCGGTATATTTCACATTCTCCAGAATGTTAAGTGACACTTTAACTGCTCGCCGTGGTGGGGAAGGGGGCAGAGGTAGGTGAGCGCTCTCCCAGCCTGGAGCAGCCGACCAGCCCAGGAGGCGGTGGCCGCCCAGCAGCCTCACAGTAAGTGGCTCCCAGCTTTCTTTCGCTTTCTCCCCTTGCTTCGCTGGCACTTTTGGGGCTTGGGGCTGGGGGAAGGAATCTTGCTTCCTGCTAGGGTTGTGGAGTGGTGTAGGGGATGGTGAGCTTGCTGCCATCCCCAGTTCTGAGAAACTGGGTGTTTGGAATGGGGCACTCAGTTCCAAAAAGCTTCAGTGGTTGAGGGCGCCTGGATTTTATTGGCAGGACTGTCGGGTTTTGGGGGGTCAAAAGGGATGTGTGAGACTCGTGTTCCTTCCTTTCTGTGCGCCGCGAAATTTCGGGGCATGAAGAGGGGTATTATTGCTGGAGGAAGGGGCGCCATTTCACAGCTGGTTGCCCTAAGACGGGGTTCTCTCCATCCCCGGAAAAGAAACTTATGACATTCATTTGTCAGGAGTATGTGGGGTGCGCATCACAGGGCACTTTTATCTGCATAGATCCGAGCTGAGAAAAGGCATCAGGGAAGACCCCGCTGTGGGCTGCTTCACTCTGAGGTGCTGTCTGCCTTCCTGGTCTTTGCGCCCCACGAAAGGGCTCTCTGGCCTTGTCAGAGTCCCCCAGGAAGCAGCGGAGTGCCGAGCGTCCATGTCCAGACAAGCCTGTGGGTCTCAAGTGATCCCTCCCTTCAGCTGGGACTGGAGAAGGATCCTGAGGTCAGCATGGGCAGCTGGTAGCAGACAGGACAGAGGGTGCCGTGTCTTCCAACCCCAAACCTAGTAGCTGGGGAGCAGAGGGGCTTCTGATCTGGCCTGGAGAAGGAAATGTTTAAATAGATCCCGAGAAAGCTCTGGCCACGGATCGATCCTGTCCAGGAACATGAACCCCAACAGTGGCAGGAAAAAAGGCGGGCATTGGAAGAGAAGGTTGGAAAGGTGCTTTCTCCTCTTTCCTCTCCTGGCCCCGCCAGATCCTCAAAGGTCGCTTTGTTTTGTGGCACCGTGAACCAGAGGGACTTCTTGGAGAGCCAACCCTCAGGGGCCTGTTATTTTCTAAGGAAAAGTCCCCCTTCTTCCAAAAGCCATCAGCTTTTCCCTCTCCTCCCAAATTTAGGGTCCCTGAGGTGACCTCCAGGGACACAGCCTCTCCTGTGTTCCTTCCTTCCTTCCTCCCTTCCTTCCTTCCTTCCTTCACAGGTCACCATCTCTCTTTCCAGCTCCCCAACTCCTGCTGGTGGTCCCTGGGATTGGATGTTTGTCTCCTTGAGGGGCATCTGATTTGGGGATGAGGAGGGCATCGCCAGATTCCCCGTTTTCCCATTCAGGGGCCTTGGGCCTCTCTCCCCTCCCTGTCTACTGAAGTCGGATGCTTGCTCTGCTTTTTTGAGCTCACCATTCTCTGTGCGCCTCACAGGAGACCTTGAAGAGGCTGTGAGCAGAGTTAGAGGACAGAAGGGTTGGGGTGCTCAGCCTGGGGTGGGGATACATTTTCTAGGACTGATGGGCACCTGTACCCCTTTGGAAAGGACACAAAGGACACGCTGGTCAGCTCCCAAAGGGTCCCCAGCACCATTTAAAGCATGAGTCAATTTCAGAGGCTTGGCTTCCACTCTCTGCAAGGCAAGGGGATTGAGAGGGGTCCCCAGGAAGCACCCAGCAGTGACAGCCCAACCTGTGGCCTCAGGGGATGCCCCAATCCTACTGAGCCTCTGGCCTCATTCTAGCACCTCTCTCTCGCTCAGTCTTCTTAGGCTCCCTGAAGATTCCCCCTCTGGCGCAGCCCTTCTGCAGACTCTGATATGGAGCTGTGCGGGCCCTGCACTCCGGGCATCTGCTGGGCAGATTCCGTGGAAGGGCAAAGTGCAGCCTCAGGGAGGGGCACCCACTTTTGCCGCAGAGGCCAAAGCCTTGGAGGACGTCCTCCACCTCTGAGGGGATTCTGGAGAAGTCCTGGCTGGGCTTTCCTCTTTTCCACTTGGGGTTCTGGGCAATTGCCCTTGCTGATCCCCAGCCAGGACAAGTTGGGGGAGGGGATGAGAGGTACAATAAGGTTTGTCCCTGTCCTCCTGCCTGTCCCCAAGACAATCTCTCTGGAAATGCTGCTCTGTGTGCTCCAGAGCTCTTCTCTCCCTTCTCCCCCATGACTTCCTCTCCCCCTCCAGGTCAGGCCTCAGCTTCTGAACTAGGACCAACATCCTCTGGCTTCAGTTCTCAACCCCAACCCCGGGGGAACCCCCAGAAGTCAGCAGCCAGAGACAGAGGCTACAGTTTTTCTCTGGCTCTGAGGCCAACCTGGCCACCACTCAGCACACAATTTGATTTTGACTTTTTGTTTTGTTTTATTTGGTTGTTTGTTTTGTTTTGTTTCTCTGTGACCACGGGGTGGGAGGAAGTATAAAGAAGTGTAAACAGGAAAGCCAGCCTGGCCTGGAGTTCCAAGTGCCCATATTTCATCAGCTTCCTTTCCATAACTGTGGAAGGGACAGTTAACCCTTCCCTGGCTGTCAGAAGTCACTTACTGAGGACTAGGAGGACAGGACGTAGGCGATCCGAGAGGAAACTCCTTTCCTGCCTGATTCCTTTATTCCTGGGATCTGGAGGCTGAGCAGAGCAGGGGGGAAGACAGACCGATTAGCACAGTCCCCCAAACTCAGCTTGGGATCAGCCTGGCTAGCTTTGGAGGCCAGGACCAGCATGAACCAGCTTCCCTCTTTTAGAAGAGAGGCCACTGGTCACCCTCACAATTTTTGGAGTTTCTCAGAGTAATTAGATTGTGAGGCCGGGATCTGCCCACAGCAGGGATGTATCGATTGCTGAGGCGCTGCTACCCATCCATATTAATTAATCCAGACACCGCCTGGAAACCAAGCTGTTTGGGGAGGGGGAGGGGAGACATGGGGGCCCCTTAAGGAGGATGGACGTTTCTCCCTAAGTGCCCCTGAGGCCCAGATTGGAGAAGAGCTTTCTCCCCAAGAATCCTGGGGCCCTCTCCAAGCTCCAAATTCCAGTGAGGTTGAGCAGCATGACTTGGTCTCCATAATTTCAAGCCAGGGACCATTTCCTCATCACACCTTCGCAGGCCCCGACCCATCTGCCTTGTCGCAGCCAGTCCCCCCAGCTTGTGGGTGCTGTCTCTGGTGGAAGTTCCCAGTGCGATCTTTCTAGAGGCAGTCACACCTCCTTCCCACCTTCTGCTCAATTGCCTGAAGGTAGAAGCTTTTGATGGCTTTGGGGTTTGTTTTGTTTTGTCTTGTTTTAGTGTCCCGTTTGTTGTTGGTGATAGTGATGGTGTTTATGGCTTTCCCCCTTCCTCCTACTCCTCCCTCCAAAAAGTGATTAAAATCTGTTAAAAGGATTTAATTAAGAGAGTTAAATGAAAAGGAAGGAGGCGCAAATGAGTTGGAGGGAAAAAAACCCACACCAAAGCTATTCTCAACGATTAAATCGCCATTTTAACAATATAATGGAGTTTGCATCCTGAAAGGGGAAATCAAGCTCATATCTCATCAATAATTCATAGAGTCCGGGATCACACAGAGGTCAGCAGACACGGGGGCCGCAAGGCCGGCCTACTCGGGCTCCAGGCCGCTGCCGCATACATTACGCGCCGCCGGCCGGTCACCGCGCAGGCACCGGGCGCTGCAGGCCCGGCGGGGGCGTGCCGGCAGGTTCAGGCGGATCTCTTCCCCTCTCCTGTAACAAGTTCGCCGAAATCCGGAATGCAAGCTCGGAAAGGAAGTGAAGGGATTTAGGAGCCCAAAGAAGATGGATTTTGAGCAATTTAGGAACCTGTCGGAGCCCGAACAGCAAGCAACCCCTACTCGAGTTTTCACGTCTCTCTCCTTTTCCCCTTTTCTCTATGGTTTAGGCGTCTCCTTTCCGGTCGCTTCTCTTCCTTAATTTCCTCCGGGAGAAGGGGATGCACGCTGTGCAGCGTCCTGCAGTTTTTTCTCCCCGGAAAAGGCTTCCAGGCCGCCCCGTGGCGCTCCGGCCTCGCTTCCCGAGTGGGCTGGGGCTGCGCCCACGCGGCTGCAGCCTCGGGCGGAGCGCGGCGCCTGGGTTCGGTTGGTGGCGGCGAGCCCCGGGCTGGGAGTCGGTGGGGGCGGAGATGGATCCCTGCAGGCAGGGCCGGTGCTGGGGGCTCCAGGCCAGTGGCCATGAGATGGCCCCGGGCAGGTGGGGAGTGGGCAGTCAACCTGGCACAGGGCGCGCAGAGGACAGGTGCGTAGGGGGGGAGTGGCAGGGTGAGGAGGGGATGTATTTGGGGGCAACTGGGGGATCCTCCCTATACCGGGGCTTCTACTTGCGTTCTCATTCGTTCTCCTGCTCCCTCTCTCTTTATTCTTTTCTGACAATCGAGGGCCTCCCAGGGAAATCGAAACGCAGCCCTGCCTTCCCCACGACAGAAGCGGGCCTGGCAGGTGATAGGGGGGACGGAAGGGAAACCGAAAGTGCGCGGGCAGGTCCGCAGGGACGCGGCACTGGCCGAGGCAGAGGCTGTAACGTCCCCGAGCTGCCAGTAGAGTCCGCCTTAGACCAAGTTCACAGCCATGCCGGGGCCTCCCAGGCGCCAGCGAGCGCCGCGCAAGGTGGCCCCGGGCCCTGCTCGGCCTCCTCGCATTGTTGGCACACAGCTGTCCCTCTAGTACCATGGACACAGTGGTCGCTACTCCCCTCCCAAGGAAACTCTGCTCCAAGCTTTGCCATCCTCCCCACAAACACCCTTCTCTAGGTCAGCCCATTCTGTGGGGGCGCCTCGCCCAGCACCCGTGGCCCCTTTGGAGAGCTGAGGATGAAGAAGGGTGGGCGGTTAAAAGCCCTTCCAGGCCTCCGCAAAGAAGAGACTTGTAAAAATGTGGGCGGTGCTGCAGGTACCCCCCACCCCCGCGTTATTTAATAACCGGAGGGTCCCAGTCCCCAGGTCTAAGGCTAAGGGGCGCGGCGGCCGGGATGGATGGATGGATGGATGGGAAGGGGGCAAAGTGGCGCAGGAGGAGGGGCGAGCAGGACGTCTGTGCGCTTGGGTTTCGGCAGCCGGCGCAACAGAAAGAGACCCTGGCGGTGAGGCCAGTGTTATTGCCGGAGGGGTCGCAAAGTTGGAGGGTCAAAAGTTTACAGCGTGCGTGAGCCAGGGTCCGCGGGCGAGGCGTCTAGCGGCGGGGGCGGGGAGCACGAGGTGCCTGCGGCGTAGGAGGGGGCGGTGCGCAAGGGTGAGGCGGAGAGCTGGGAAAGGAGAAACTGAGGAAGGAAGCGAGCCTTCCGCAGAAAGACAAACCGCTACCACCCCCACAACAAAATTCAGTGGTGGTAACCAGAGAGTTGCACAAAAGACAGCGCTTGCTTGCTTGGGGCGTGGCGAGTTCTCCAGCGCAATTTTCTCTGCCAAAGATAACCTTTGAGTCACCATATAAAATTTAATTAAAACTTACCCAGCCGCACACATTTTAAAAATCCAATTACCCACACGCCCTTGCAGCAGGGCCCAAGAAAGCTTCCAAGGTGAAGGCTTGCTGCTCACCCTGCTTGCCCTAAAGGGGCCAAACTCGGGGCAATTCCACCCAACCCCAGATCGGCCGGTTTTTAGGGACCCCCCCGCCCCGCGCCGACCCTCCAGCCTGGCTGCAGCGGCCTGTAGTTCAAGACCACGGACCAGTGCCAGAGGCTTCTGAAACTCTCATTTCTGTCCCATTGCCTGGTTTTAAAAACTAGGATATGGAAAGGTGATTAGTTTGTTGGTTGTCCCCCTCTCTCCCACACTTCGTTTGGGTGTAAATCTTGGCTCTGCCTTCTTATTTAGAAAAGGGAGAGGAGTGCAAGGGAAAAATACTGAATAGTCTCAGGGAGATCTTTTTAACTGGGGCTGGAGCAGGCGTCCTGAAATGAACCTTCACTCCATACATTAAGGTCTGCTCACGAGTAAACCGCTCAGAGAGACTGTAATTACCACACCAGGGCAGGTGCCTATTTTGGACCTTTAAATGACAGTGGCCTTATGAAATGTCATTATCGTCTTCATCCAAACGCTTAGTAGAGGAGGTGCCCTGTGGGTGTCTGTCCTTCCAGAATGGAAATAACCTTAGGAAAGAGGCCTTTGGAAACATGGCCTGAAATAGAAAAAGGTTTCATAACAAATTTGAAGTTGATTTGAACTCCTCTTTTTTTTTTTTCTAATCCAACTGGGTGCCACAGAATCCTCAACAGAGCTTCTCTGGGGTGTCAGGCCAGGGAGGAATTCCTGGGGTGCTGAAAATTCAGAGGCCAAAGCCTGACTCGGAGGAGCCATCTCCTCCTCAGTCTCCTTTTCTTTATTCCAGGACAGAAAGGCAAATCTGGAATTTTATGGAATACACTCTGGGTCCCCTCAACTGGGTGGCTTGTGAAACACTTTCCTGACCCCAGGTCACCACCCTGCCACCCATCTCCTAGACCTGAGCCTGGAGCTAGGTAGAAGGGGTGTTGCTTGACTTATCTCTCAAGTCCTTTGGGAACTGGAGGAAGGAGGAAATATGCTGTAGGGATTCAGGGGGGTTCTAATCCTAGAGCAACCAACCTAGAAAATATTTTACAGCCTTGCCAATTTGCTCCAGAACCTCCTTGTGGCGATGGGGGTAGGTGAAGCAGTTGCTGTGTTTAGTAGAATGGTCTTTTAAAAAATCTCTTTGTCTGGTTCTGTTTTTAAAGGGCAAAAGCCAAATCTGGAAACCAAGTCCCCAGGTCTCTAGCTTTGATCAGGCAGCCAGCGTCTACCTCGGCTTCTCTCTGTCTTTCCCACTCTGCTCAGCCAGAGACAGAAAAGTCAGTTTTGAGGCCCTGGAGCTCTCAAGGTTTGGGCAAAAGTGGAGGGATCTCTGGGACTTGGGGGGACAAATAAAGAAGGTAGCCTGTGGGATGGGATGGGGGACAGGCCCAGCCCGTGCAGGATTTAGCGGGGGGAAGGGGCCTCCGGGCTAGGCCTCTCTGGTTTGGATGCCCGATGCCACCGCCTTTGTAGTTGTCTGAGTGCCAGTCTCCTACGCAGGCCTCCGCAGGTTCCCCCTGGAATCTCAGGCTCTCCTGACAAAAATACAGAAACGATAAAAAAATCAAAGCGGGGCAGGGCAGCCTGAACCCTACGCGAATGGGACTTTTGGGGGGGTTGGGTGAGAAGGTTCTGGGGAAAAGTGGAGCTGGAAAAGATGAACAGAATCAAATTCCTGCTCTGTCATTTTTCTCCCAAGTAATGACCTGCGCAAAATTCAGTATGACCGAGCAAACGGCGCCAGCATATGAGAGCCACCGCCTGCTCGTGGGGGAGGCCGGGAGAGGGGTGAACCGCAGGTCACGGCGTCTAAAAATTATTAAAATGTTCGAGAGCCTCGTGACGCGCCTAGCTGTTTAACAAAGACTGCCCAAGTATGAGAGTAATACGAAAACTTGCGCTTCAAAAACAAAAACACACCAAAAAAGAAGGAAAAAAGGAAAAAAAGTCTTATTCCGGCCTCGGAGGGGGCCGGGGACTCTTCTACCCGCAGCCGCGGTTCGGTTTTCCGGACTCACAATAGTGGACCTGAGCGAGCTCAGCTGGTGCCCAGCGGAGCCCTGGCAGGTCACCCGGCCGGTCGGGAGGGCGCGGGGAGCGGCCCGGTGAGTACTCGCGCCCGCTCCGCCCCGGCGCTCCGGTCCCGTCCTCCGCGCGGCGCCAGGGCGCCCCTTCGCTTTCCCTCGCTCACTGCGTCCCTTTTTCCGCGTTCACAAAAGGTGGATGATTCCTTGGGGGCCTGGGCACGCCCCGGATGGCAGAATGGGATTCTGAGCAGCTTGAGGTCACGCCGGCAACCTGTGGCTGCCTGGAGAAGGAGACCGAGAGGCCTCCAAACGACCGGGGCGCGCTGGAGAGGTGGCTCGGAGCGCGCGCGAGCCCCTAGCTTTTCTTTCGGTTACGCGTGTTGCTCTTGGTATTCCGGGTGTGGGCCCGGAAGGCAGCCTCCTGCTCCCGGTGAACCCGTCCTGGGAGTCCCTGATAAACCTCGTCCTCTCCGCCTGGCGGCTGCACCTTGCTAAAGCTTGGTTGGGCAGGGGTGGGTGCGGTGGCCTGGTGGGAAGAGCAGGTGACGGGTCCCAGCGCGCAGAGCAGAGAATCTTTGCGCTCAGGACCAGCCGTGCTCAGCCCTGCGGCGGCTGTGCGCCTTGCGAATCGCTCCTGGGGTGCTGCGGGCACCTGGGCCGCATCCTGCGTGGAACAGAGAAGCAGAGAGGCCCCGCGGCCAGCCCTGCGGCCCTCCCAAACCACCGAACCGCCTTCGGGCTGGCAGGGCTTCCAGGAGCGGGCAGGACTGGAGGTATGGGGTGGGGGAGGGGCCTGAGTCATTGGAGTGGGTCTAGGAGGCCCCAAGTGGCTTTCAGAAGACTTCCAAAGGTCTTTGGTTGGTGTTGGGGGAACTGGTGCCACGTGGGCCCAGGACCAGACTCCTGTCTCCCTGAGTGTCCAGGTAGGGTCTGAGATTACCTATTGGGGCCTCTCTTTGGCAGAGACTGCAATACAAAGTAATCATTTGGGGGTCCCCCCCATTAATGTGTGGACCCGGCCTGCCTGGGAGAATTGTGGTATTAGAAACCAGGCCCAGAGGTCATCACTGGCAATGAATAGATTTGGAATATTTAAAAAAAAAATACCCCCCCCAAAAAAAACCAGAGGGTCTTTGAATCTAGTTGCTAGCAGCTGGGAGCACTCCTTCTCCACTGCAAGGGTCTCAGGTCCAGAGACGGGCAGAGGTCTCTGGAGTGTGGCGGCGAAAGGGTGGTTCTGCTTTGTTGCTGTATTTGCTCATGAGTTTGATGGTATTCTGGGTTGTTCCGGTAGGGATGTATCTCTCAAACCCTAAGAGATGGGCAAGGGGTCTGGGTGGGGAGCAGGCTCTTGGGGACACAGGTCACAGCCTGGTCACAGCGTTCAGAGTCAAAGCTTCAGTTCTGTCCAGCCCAATCCTCAGTGTCCCTGTTCAGTAAATTCAGGAGTTAGTGGGAGCCCCAGGAAAGGGGTTCAGTAGCCCCAGCCCCCCTTTGGAACCCTACTGCCAGCCGCCCAAGCAGGTGGCTGGGCCAGTGACCTTAGACAGAGAGAGGGGTCCCACCTGGGGCTAGAGAGGTGGGGGCCAGGGTTCCTCCAAATCCCTCTAGGGGATCATCTCCTCCATTCTGGTCCCCAGGGACTGCAGGAGGTGGGGAGGGGCCTGCATATCATCTGGCAGCATCTTTTATGGTTCCTCATTGCCCTTCATTCGGAAATGAAACGCCTTTGATCTTTTCTCAGGTTGTAAACGGAATTGCCCGTCGTTAAATATCCGGGGCCCCATCTGCTTGTCTCCCAGCATTTTTCTTTACAGCTGTTTCTCTCTCTCTCTTTTTTTACCATTGACTTTTTCCAAAAGGACTTTTATTACACCTCCTTCACACCCAGCCGCCTCTCCCTCCTCCCTTTGCTGAGAAGCGCTTTGGAAAATATCTAGATATTCGTTTGATCCGTAGACTAAGGCTGTGAAGGGCACTGGAGGAGTCCATGAGGGTTTTGTTTTTCTTCTTTAAAAAAAAATACAGTCCTAGGGGGAAGGGAGGGCCGCGAGGGCACCCAGAAGGGCCTGAGTCTGCCTCCTTCGCAGCCTCGGGATGACCCTTCCTCCTTTTGTGCGTAGCTAATGTTTACATCTCATAATTCATGCGCCGCCCAGAGTTACCCAGCGGCCGCGAGGTTCGCGTCTCTGCAGACCGTCTGCTCCTGTTTCTCTTTGAGAGTTGAAAACCTTGCAATCCCAAGAATGGATTCAGAGCCTTGCTCAGCTCCCAGAGCTCAAAAACTAGAACAAAACGAAATAAAATGAAAGCACTCCGACCACATCCCCCAAAAGAAGAACGCGCAGAAAAGTAGAACTGGAACATTTTCCGGCCAAGAAGATCTGTCTGTCTTCTGTATATACCCTGTAGGTCCGAATTTGTGTAAGGAATTTTATGGTCACAAATTCGTATCTAGGGGAATATGTAGTTGACATAAACACTCCGCTCATTGTTTTTTTCCAGAAAGAAAAAAAATACATTATTTTTCTAAATGAGGACAATTCAGTGACTGGCCACGAGAAGACTCCTTTTTTTTCTTTCTTCCTTTTTCTTTTCCTCCTTCCACTGGGTAGAGTTGGAGGGATCATCTACCTGACCTCAGCTCCTGCCTGCCCCTGGGAGCTTTGATTCTTTTTCACTTAAGAAGTTACCCTTGTTGATGATGTTATTAATTTATCCTGCTGTCCCGAACCCACCTATTGTCCACTCTGGGTTGGAGGGGGCTTTATCTGAATTTTTTAAAGACTGTTTTCTGCAGAGTGCGAAGGCAAAGGAAATTCGCTTTTCAAACGGATGCTGAGGTCGACTTTCCATTTAGGTTCAGTACAAGGCACCTTGGAAATACGCGATTGCCAGGGGTGTCATTGTGTGTGTGGGGGGGCGGGGGCTCGGTGCTAGGGCTTCTGTCCCCAGCACCACCAGGATGTGAGGATTCTATTCGCTGCCAGGGCTGTGGCATGAGCGGCAATTAGAAGGACTCGGCGCCACGGTTAGTATTGCTCGGTTGGTTCTGGAATTAGCAAATTGTTATTCAATTTGCTCTCACAAGTTGCAGGTTTTTTACTCTGGCACTCATCTTCAACGTGGGAAACCAAATCGTTTTTTTCGGGCTTGGGCTGGAGGAGTGGCTAGGAGAAGGGGGACAGACGGACTGACTGACATGGTCAAGCTAACAGTGCAGCTAAATGCGATTTGGAAGGCGAGGTCTCCCCGAATTAGTGCCTGCATTTCCTATCGATCCGCTAGCGCTTCCATTCATCTCTGACAAGTCCTCCGCGCACCGCCTCCAGCTCCCCACGCCTCCCCGCTCACCCCCTACCCCTCCTCATCTGGCTGCAGAGAAAAGCCCCAAGCTCAGCGCCCCTCGCCCCCAGTGGGCTCCCCAATTCGAGGAGTCCCCAGCCCGCCAGTTACTGAACTCCCCACGCGGACTCCGGGCGCACGGGCTCCCTCTCGCCCTGGGGAGGACAGGGAGTCCTTTGGAAGGCACAGAATGCCAGGCAGAGGTGAGGCAGGGCAGCAGGGGCCACATCGGGAACCCCAACTTCGAAGGGATGCGGGGAACGAGCTCCGCCCAGCGCGCCGCCAGGCCTTCGGTCCAAGCCTGCTCGCCCTCGCGCTCTTCTGCGCTCAGCGCTTCTCGGATCTCCGAGAGAGCGCGGCGAGGAGGGGGGTCGCCCCGCAGGAGCCCTATGTAAATCCTGGTGTCGGCTGGGTGGGGAGGGGGAAGCGAAGAAGGGGAAATAAACCTCTTTGGCTGGAGTAGGGTCCGGGTGAGCAGATTTCCTTATCCGGGAATCGCAGGCGGGGTGGCTATTGGCTCGGAGGATCACGTGGGCCCCTAACTTTGTTCACTTGACAGTAAGTAGGAGGGCTTTCGGAAACAGGAAAACGAGTCAGGGGTCGGAATAAATTTTAGTATATTTTGTGGGCAATTCCCAGAAATTAATGGCTATGAGTTCTTTTTTGATCAACTCAAACTATGTCGACCCCAAGTTCCCTCCGTGCGAGGAATATTCACAGGGCGATTACCTACCCAGCGACCACTCGCCGGGGTACTACGCCGGCGGCCAGAGGCGAGAGAGCAGCTTCCAGCCGGAGGCGGGCTTCGGGAGGCGCGCGGCGTGCACGGTGCAGCGCTACGCGGCCTGCCGGGCCCCCGGGCCCCCGCCGCCGCCCCCGCCGCCTCCCCCACCGCCCCCGCCGCCGCCCGGGCTGTCCCCTCGGGCTCCCGCGCCGCCACCCACCGGGGCCCTCCTCCCGGAGCCCGGCCAGCGCTGCGAGGCGGTCAGCAGCAGCCCCCCGCCGCCTCCCTGCGCCCAGAACCCCATGCACCCCAGCCCGTCCCACTCTGCGTGCAAAGAGCCCGTCGTCTACCCCTGGATGCGCAAAGTTCACGTGAGCACGGGTGAGTGCGTGGGCGCCCCTTCCCCTCCCACCCCCGGCGCTTTCCGTCGCAGGGACCCGGAGGCATGGTGGGGGGAGCTGGGGGAAGCCAATTGTCCCCGCTATAAACTCGCCATTGCCGGAGATTTACGGTCGCCTGTTTTCAGAGCCACATAATTACATCCCCCATAAATTTTTATGGCCCGGTGGGCCCTGCGCCTTTGAAGTCGGTTCTCCATCCTCTCTTCTATTCTCACCAGCGACTTTTTCGCCGGGGAGATGGAGTCCCAGGGAAGTTGGAAGTTGGGGAGGGGGTGTATGGGAGGTGGACCAGGAGGAGGAGGAGGAGGAGGAGGAGGAGGTGGTGGTGGTAATCTGTATTTAAGCAGAGACTGCAGTCAACTCCCCGTATCTCCCCCCCCCACTCCCCTTTCTTCCAGGATGACTGGGGAAGTGTACAAAAGTTTTTACTGGGGGCAGGCTCTGCTCGGGATCGGAGCAGCCAGCGAGGGTGGGAACTAAACGGGAAAGGTTAGGGAACACCCCTCCCTTGCCCACCCCTCCGTCTCCCACCCGGGGCCCCAGGCCAAGGGGGAGAGAGGAGCGATGAAAACCTTGCAAAGATTCCTCCCTGCTTCCCCTAGACACCCAAACAACCACGCTGACAGCACAGCCCTGCACCACTTGGAGGTCTGTCTTTTTTCCCTGGTGCCGGCTGCCCTGCCGATGCGCGTTTTGCTCTACGCCGCCGCCGGAGGTGGAGGTGGCTGGGGAGCGGGATTGCACCGCCGCCGCCGCTGCCTTGTTAGCTGGAAGGAAGGGCCCTGCCTCCTCCCTTTCGGGCAATAAAACTTTCTCTTTCTCCCTGTCTCTGTGTGTGTCCAGTAAACCCCAATTACGCCGGCGGGGAGCCCAAGCGCTCGCGGACCGCCTACACCCGCCAGCAGGTCCTGGAGCTGGAGAAGGAATTCCACTACAACCGCTACCTGACGCGGCGCAGGAGGGTGGAGATCGCCCACGCGCTCTGCCTGTCCGAGCGCCAGATCAAGATCTGGTTCCAGAACCGGCGCATGAAGTGGAAAAAAGACCACAAGTTGCCCAACACCAAGATCCGTTCGGGTGGCGCCGCAGGCTCAGCCGGAGGGCCCCCTGGCCGGCCCAACGGAGGCCCCCCTGCGCTCTAGTGCGCCCCTCCAAGCTGGAGCCGCGGACCTGGCGGGGCGGGGGTGGGCAGTGAGCGCGGGTGGGGCGCAGGGGGTGTAGGAGGGGGCCCAGGCCTGGGCCCCAACAGGCTACCTGCTCCTCCCCCACTTCATCTATATAGGAATAAACACAGAGAAGGAGGGATAGGGGAGCTTTATTTATAAAAATGACAATAGGGAACCTGGCGAGGCACCCTCCCCGCCCCCCAGCAAGATCCAGTCCTTTGCTTTCGTCCTGTAAAAAAAAGAAAAAGGAAGAAGGAAGAAAGAAGAAAAAAAGACAGAAAGAGAAATAGGAGGAGGCTGCAGCTCGTTTTCAGCTTTGGCGAAGATGGATCCTCGGTTCATCTTTAATCACGCCAGGCCCGGCCCATCTGTCTTGTTTACTCTGCCGAGAGGCGAGCACGGCCTCGGCGGCCACCATTACCTCGACACTCGCTAACAAATGAGGCCCGGCCAGGCTGCCGCCCGCCGCCGCCGCCTCTGCTGCTGCCGCTGCTGGAAGACAGCCTGGATTTTCTTTCTTTGTCCCCCTCCTGACACCCAGCGAAAGCTTCCTGAGACTGCCAGATAGCAGTGTTGGGGCCACGTAACACACACGTGTGTACACACACATACACACACAACTCCGCTCTTCCTCGTGCCCGTCCAGGGGATACCACTGACTGCCCACCCCCTTCCACCTCGGGGGTGGAGGGGGGACACCGAAGGATGATGACACGTGGGGGAGGGGCGGCCTGACAACGCAAGAGCAGGCGGGGAAACTGAGTCCAAGGATTAAAAGAGTGACCCAGACTCATGCTTGGCAGGGTGAGGGGCCAGCTTTGGGGGTTGGGGGGGGTGGGCCTGACCCCCTTGCCAATCCGGAGTTGTGAAGCAGGGGCTTCTCTCTTAGAGTGAGAATGAATGTGAAACTAGGAAATACAATGTGGCCGTCCTGCTCAGGGAGGCCGGTGTGACAGAGCCCTCCCCTCTAGTTTATTCTTGTTGCATTGTTGTTTATTATTATTATTATTATTATTACTATTACTTTATGTCATGTGCGTCCTCTTTCCTGTTCTTTCTGACATTCCAAGCCAGGCGCCTTCCTCCCTAGGTGGGGAGGGCACCTGAGTCTCGAACCTTTCATTGGCGTGAAAATTTGTGTCCTGTACAGAGTGACAATAGAAATAAATGTTTGGTTTCTTGTGACCATCATCACATCCGTGTTTTTGTTGGAACCTCGATGGAAAGATGTGGAACAGTGCCACCCGGTGTGTGCCCAGCCTCCTAGTGGGTTTGGCTTCGCGTTCTATGTGGTTGAAGATCCTCCCTGCCCAGGGATCCAATGGGAATTTCTGTCTCAGAGGATTCCAGATTGTGGTAGCTGGTTTATTTCCCTTCTGGGATGGGTGTGTTTTGTTTGGGGCTTTTAATTTTTTTCCCCTCCCATCCAAAAATGGATCATAAGGACTAGCAGGGCTGATTCCAGTCCCTAATGGCGGGGGGAAATGTTTCATTGTAGGACACAAGAGGTTTAAGTATGGCAAAGCCTTTCATATCGTGATTTATTTGTCATAAGCAAATAAAATGCGGTTAAGCTGTCTCCTGCTAGACAGACAACTCTTTGGTTATTAAAGTTCCAAGAGAGAAGATTCTACGAGGTTGGCCTCTTCTCTCCCTGCCTAAGAAGGTACTGCTTTCCTCTGAGGTGTTTAAGGCTTTAATGAGTCTAATTTTTTGCACAGATGTTTCTGGGTGTTTGCAGGTTTTCAGAGTATTTTTATATTACAAAAGAGCTAGCCGGTGCCATAGCTCAAACTCTGACAAGCAAATAGATAATCAAGAAGACAAATGGCCTCTTTTGTGAAGCCCTGCTCCTGTATTAATTTTCATTTTCTTTCTCATAGAAAGTATGGAAAGTACAACTGGGGGCCAAATAGCTTTTTGTCTCTGAGGTCCCAGTTACCGTAGAATGGTGTGGGGGAAGGGAAAGGGGTGCAGGTGACCCTCAGAAAGCTCAGTCAGACTTGGGCCCTCGCTGAGATGTTCAAAGGTCAGGCTGGAGCTCGTGGCCTCAGGTCCCCGTAGTGGGTGGTGATCTGGGATGATACTGTCATCCCAACGCCGCCGCTGCCAAAAAGCTTGGTGCTCCGGAGATCGGACGCAATTAAAAGCGGTTTGGTGTTCTGTTTTGTTTTGCTTTAGTCCTTTCTTTCAGAAAATAAAAAGAGCCAATCTCACGCACATGGTTTATTGTTATTTATTTTGCATCTCTCTGGTTTGTAGTGATGGTGATTGGAGGCTGAGTAGGACCAGGCAAAGGACAGGCCTGGTGTCCCTAGCACGGAAAAAAGTGGTTGAATTGTCAGTTTATAGACAGCCCAGAGATTCATACAAAAAAAAAAAATTGCCTGAGCCTGGAGGAGGCTAAGGGGTGAGTTTTGTTTCATTGGCATTGCAGTGTGATGTTTTAGCTGCAAAGAGATGCGACTGGCCCTCAGTTGAGGGGGAAAGTAGTTCTTAAAAAGCATATGCCCCCCAGGAATGTCTCTAAAGAACTAAATCAAAGCTGCTCCTTGGAAGGTATGAATAGAATTTAAAAAAAAAAAAAGATTTCTATGGAGCTTAAAGTTCACAGCCATTCTGTGTAGACAAGAGCTAAGAAAAATGTGAGAATTATACAGAAAACCATTAATCACTTCTTTTCTTTAAATACGTACCCTCTCTCCTTTGTTATTATTCAACAGCAAATCTCCGCAGACCGGCTGTTGGGGGAAAAAAGTGTTAGCCGTCTCTCCCGGATCTGCGAGGGGGAAAAAATTTGGAACCCTAAAGTTGAGAACTTTTTTCTCTCAGTTTGGAAGAAGCTGCTCACTTGCTCGTCATGAATGGGACCCACGGAGCTCAGGGCAGGAGGAGGCCAGAGGCGCAAAGGTAACAAAGCCGTAAAGCCCCGGCCTGGGCTGGCTTTTTTTTTTTTTGATCGTTTTATGAGGTCTTTTCACAAGTGACAGAAGAAACACTCTCTCGATTCCTCTTTTTTCTTTTTCAACTATCTTCGAGGGGTTTTTATGGTGGACACTTGGTCAGATATGCTGCTTTTATGATGACTGATGTTTGGGTCAGAGGTGGCCGGAGGAGCCTGACACCTGGCGAGTGTTTGAACTGGTGGGGACAGAGGTGTGGTGGGGGGAGGCCTTGAAAAACCCCAGATGAGGCTGTTTTGGGAGGTGGCTCCAGAGCAGAGTGCTGTTCTGGTTTTGGGAAAGGCAGGCTGTGTGGGGCCTGCATGTGTCTGGCGAGGTGCAGGTGGGCTCGGTGCTTTCCTGAGATTCTCATTGCGGACTCTGGTGGTTCGGGGAGCTTGTGTCTCCTCTGCCTGTTTACAGCGAGATGTCACTGCTGCCTCCCCGGAAAAATGGAACCCAGTTCTCGGATGGAAAGCCCCAGCCTTGGAACGGGTATAAGTGGGTGCATTCGTTTTTCTTCTTGTGTGGAGCTTGGGATTTGAGACAAATCTGTGCTCCTGTGTGAAGCCAGAGGCGTGCTGGGCATGCAGGCCGGGTGTGCTGCCCCAGGATGGCTCCTCTGTTTGGCCCCCTTCCTGGAGGCATGGTCTGGTTCGGTTTCCTCCTGCTCTCCCTGCTTGGGGGTTCTGGTTTCTTCTCTTGGCAGGGGCGGGGGGGTTCCTGGGCTCTGCCTCGGACCTGCAGTGCTGCTGGCCCTTTTTCCCTGAGGCCTCTCTTAGAGGTTGGAGGCAGGAGACTGGCAGGAGAGAGAGAGAGAGAGAGAGTTCATGGAGAGGCCATGTTTTCTAGGCGATTAGCTCAGTATTAGAACCACAGAATGACCTCGGAAGCCCCTTGACCTCTGTGAGACTGGACATTGTGCTGGCTCCTGCCTCCTGCCCAGGAGGGAAAGTCGCACCTCCGCAGGGAGGGGTCTCCGAGCTGTCCTGCATTCCGTCTTCTCCATTCCCCTCCTGCCCCCTCACCTTCTCTCCTTGGTAGCTCGGCATTCCTGGATTATTTTTCTGGAACTGTCCATCAAGGAGAAAAGGAATGAAAGAACTAGCCCGGGCGTCTAATAGCTGGGTGTCAGTGTGTTAGTAGCACGGGGTGGTAGGGTGCTGGTCTATCCACGCACAGTCCTTCCCTGGGCCAGGCTGCAGCCCCTGCCCCTCTGTGATTAGTCCATGCCTCCTTCCCAGCTTCCCCTGGAGGAATCCCGCCCCGGGTATGGATGCGATATAGAGAGTTGGACAGGTTCAACCCACAGGGCTCCAGAGGGCCAGGGGCATAAGCTCTTCTATTGTTTTGTAAGAAGTTGGCTCCCACCGTGAAGGAATATGCCTTTGCTGTCCTCCTTTTCCCATATCCATATCCACACACTCTCAACTCAGGGTCTGAAATGCCTTTGTTTAGGAAGCTCTTTCTCTTATCATCTTTCTCCTGGTCCTCTGTGCCCAGGCAGACCTACCCCAACTGCCCAGGAGTACCTGAGGGACCTCCCCTTCTCCCCAGCAGCAGGAGGAATGAGAGGGGGCCCAGTGCAGGCTTCTCTGACCCCCTCCCAGGGCCAGCTCTGCCGTGTAAACCAAAGTTTGCAAGAACTTTTAATGTCAAGAGATGGGTGTGAGATCTGCTGAGGGGGGTTGTGGCATGGAGAGCTTCCCCAAATTTGTATTCTGTTTACTGCATCTTAAAAATCCAGGCCAGCGGGGCATCCTGTCAGGGGCAGGGAGAGAGGCTGATTCTAGCTCGGAAGAGAAATTGCTCCCCTTGGGTTAAGAATAGGAGACACAGAACCTTGCTGGGATGTGTGTGTGGGGTGCTGGTTTGCGTCTTGTAAATTGTTTCTTGTTAAGTTGGACCCTGGGCTCAGGCAAGAAATAACTGGAGTGCTAGGAATCTTCTCTTTTGTCCCTGTGTGGCATACATGGAGGCGCTGGAAGCCTCAGGTATTGGAAAGGGGTAAAGAGAAAAGCAAGCTGTCCCATTCCTGAAAATATTGGGGCCTGGGGGAAGCATCTACTGCTTACCTTCTCTGTAGGCCCAAGCGACAAAGGACCCAGTTACTGGGGACTTCACAAAGTGCTCTTTGGGATGTGAGGATTTATGGGTTCAGCCAAAGGAAGCAGGAGGGAGACAATAGAAGGGGAAGACTGGGGTTCACAAGAGTTTCAACCCCACCCCCACCCCAGGCCCAAATACGAGATCTTTCCTTTCCCTTACTCCAAAACCCCAACCTTTTTGCAAGCTGGAGGCTGCCTGGGTGCACTTTCTAGGGTCCCAGCGGCCAGCCCAGGAGACGGGGCCTGTCCATCGTGTGACCTGTCTTCCCCCGTTCCCGGGACTCTCCTCGTGGCTTCCTGAGCCTGCCACCTGCCTGCCAGGCCGGGCAGAGGCGAGCCCAGTGCCTGCGGTGGGCCTCTCTGGAAAGAGGCGACTGAGGAGGGGGTCGGTTGGAAAACCAAGTTGGGAAGTTTCCCAGCGTGAGTTGAGCGCTGACGGATTTGTGATCGGCCATAAAACCGGCGCGTTCAGATTCGTAAATCAATCTCGCCTTCCTCACAGTCTAAACGTTGGCTTTATCGGCAGCCAGCAAAGCGCTCAGCTCCTCCCTGGCTGGGCGGCTTGTTTATTTGAACGTGGACATTCCCAGGATCGGGAAGCAGGGAGACCGTGTGGGGCGTTTGCACAGAACCTGCCTGGCCGGCCTTGTCGTCATGTCGCTGCTCTTTTTCTTGTCCTTGAAAAAGGATCTCTGGGTTTTGAAGATGCGTGTTTTCCCATGCTTCTGCACATCTCACACATCTCTCTGTCTCTCTTTTTTTAAGACTTCAGTGTTTGCCTTTGCGGGACCATTTTTAATGAATTGGTAGCCAGGACCTCCTTGCAGGGAGTTGTCTTAACCAGAGCCAGAGTAGGGCCCGGCTGCAATCAGGAGGGAGCTGAATTCAATACCAGTCTGTGTTTTGTATCAGGACAATCAAAGCTGACCACCCCCTCCTACTGAGTCTGGGCCCCTCTGCCGCCACCGGCACCCCCACCCTGTGGGGAGGGGCAAGATTCCAGCGCCTTCCTGGGGGACCCCTGCTGCAGCAGCCAGATCTTCTAAGGGGCTGCTGCTTATTTGGGAGTTTTCTTATGGTGACAACACTGTGCGGCTCTTTCTTTGGGGTTTACATGGTAACCGGGTCCTCAGCTTTCTCCCTATGGAGTCAACCAGTGGAGGCCCCCAGCCTCGCACCCCCCAGCCTAGAGATCTTCTGTTTTCCCCCCAGCCGCCCTCAGTCCCCAGCCACAGCTGTAGCCTGGGCGAGGAACTGCTGAGCCGATAAGCCGGAATGTGCCGGCCGGCCGGCTTCTGAAGAATGTCTCCTTCTGCTCCCCTTCGCCCTCATCCCCTGCTCTCTGTGGTCTGGCCCAGGACTGAGCTTCTGATTGGAACTTGTGAAGTTTGGGGGATTTTTGGTTTTGTTTCTGTTTGAGTTGGAGGAGTCTGTGTAGGTCTTGCACAGGCCTGCGGGGGTGGCTTTCTCTCATCCTGGGTGGTTAACCCTTTAATGTCCCCCCCACCACTAATCAGGCTCTCTTGTGTGCTGCTCCAAAGCCAGGGTGCCAAGGAACACCTGGGATTTTAGGGGCCCCTGCTGCCAGGCCAGCCTTCAAAGCTTTCCTTCCCCTCTGTCTTCCTGGCTCACATCTCCAGCTGTCTTCCTGGGTGTACTAGGCTGAAGGACTGAGACAGGACAGAGTGTGACCTGGGATGAGGGAGGCTGGTGTCCACTTCTTTTGTGTAGAAACCTTCGTCCTGGTTCTTTGTCTGGAGAGCCTATGTTCAAATAGTCAGTAGCATCTGGCTTCCTAGGGTAGCAACAACACAACGAATCCAAGTCCCCCTGGCGGCTACAGTCAACTCTGGAGGCGTCTTCACCCCGGCCCTTTCCCCTTCCAAGGTGCCACAAAAGCTCAAAAAGAGAACCAAAGCCCTAAGGCCCATTCTTGACCCATGTGGAATGAGGACTTAGCAAGTGTTCCTTTTCAAGCGGGTCCCTTTAGAAACCTTGTTGGTTATTTTGGAAGAGGGAGCCTGCGTCCCACTAAGATAAATACCCCGAGAGTGGGAAAGAAGAGAGTTGGAAGGGGGAATCTGAATCCTAAAGGATACGGGCAGAAGAATTGGAAGCTGAGGAAAACAGGGGCTTGGAGCAGGGCTCAGCGCCCACCCCACCCCCACCCCACCCCTGCAGACTATTTCTGCACCTCCACGAACTAAGCAGAAGCAGGAGGAGAAGGGAGAGAAGAGAGGTGGGCTGTGGGTAAGTGTGTGTCTGGGGGGGCAGGGGTCTGTACTGAGGGAGGCAGCAATGTGATGTGCGTGTGGGAGAGAGGAGACCTTGCTTCTATTCCATTGGTGGACTGGGGGGGAAAACCTATTTTGCAAGAAAATTTCTCCTCCTGAAGGGGAAGGTCATAGTGGTCCTTTGAGCCTGAAATCGAAAGACCCCCTTCCCCCTCCTGGTCACGTGATTCATTAAATAATTAATGCCGAGGTTGCAGAATAGATATGTATTCGTCAGGAAAATCACGGGCTCGGTCTCCCTGGTTCTGACGTGCAATTCAACTGTCCTTTGAAAAACAAGCCTGTACCCCGAGAAAAGAGAGAGAGAGAGGGGGAGAGAGAGGGGGAGAGAAAGAAAAGAGAGAGAGAGAGAGAGAGAAAAAGAAAGGGAGACAGCAATAAAACAGCCCCGCAGCCGGAGCCACACCACGGGCTGGGGTATTTGTAAGTAGAAGGGATTTCTCACTACCTACCGCGTCTTCTATGTCCATGTAAATTTATTGTTTGTTATTAATGTTATTGTCGTAAAATGTGACAAATAGCCATCTTCATTTCCTGCCATTTCTCTTCACACGGTGTGCTGTGTGTTTATACCCATTGAGGCATTGCATAGAGATTTTAGGAATACTCCTCTTCTCTCTCTCTCTCTCTCCCTCTCTTCCAACCTTTTTCTTGATTTATAGCAATATGGGTGTCAGCTTCTCCTCGGCCGGCATGCCAACCATTGTGTGTGTGTGTGTGTGTGCGTGCGCGTGCGTCTGCGTGTGTTTGTGAGCGAGTTGTGTTGTTTATGGCCATGTCTTCGATAAATCATTTCTCAAGGAAAATGATGTGGGAGCTTGGCTGTTCCTGCAGCCGGGACAGAGTTGTTCTCTTCGAGTACTTCTCTCCCTCTGCTCGCAGGAGTTGGTTATTTCAATTTCCAGTAATAGATCAGCAGTTAATATGAAAGCTCTATAGCTAGAGGTCTTCAATTACAGCATCTGTGATCATCAATTAAGGCGAGATTTGTATAAATTTGGTAAACCAGAAATGCCTCGTTGGCATAGAAACCCATGCAAAGACCACAACCTAATATAGAAATTATGTTTGTGAACCTGAGAGAGCCAACGTTCTTACAGCAAAGAGAGCTTCATTTTTTTAGTGATTATCCTCTAGGAGTCTGGCTTCTTCAGCTCCCCCGGCCTGGGTGAACCAATCCCAACTCCAAAAATGAAGAAGCCCCCGACCCAGGGTCGGGGAGTTAGCAGAGGAAGAAATGACTGGGGTTGAAAGCAAAGATTTTTGGAATGGACAGGGACCCCATTAAAGTTCTCTGTAAATGTACCGGGATGGGTGGGATCAGTAGAGTATTAAAGATTCATTTGCAGGTCTGAGCTTGTGGGGGTGTTGGGGTAGAGAAGGAGCCACCCAAATTGAGGGGAGACGGTGGAGGCTGGCAAGGGGTGAAGGGCAAAGAGAGAGGCTGGGAGCCTGCCTCCCCACCCTCGGGGCTAACAAAATAAGGAAATGAATTCACACCCCAGGAACCTTCCTTGGACCTCCTGAAACAAAGAGACTTCTAGGCAGAGAGAGATTCTGTGTGTGTCTGGGGCCAAAGTGTGTGTGTAGGGGAGTTGGGGGGGAGTCTGTGAAGTTTTTTCTAGAAGAGAAATGTTCTAGGAATCAATCGGGTGATCCCAGGAAGATGGAGGGTGTTCAAGGACACGGGATGTGTTCCCTCGCTTAAACCCCCATCTTTCCAAAGTGGAGACACATGGGGTACAGTTGAGGAGGGGGAAGAGCTTTTCTCCAGGGTTTCCTGTGGTGGTCACAGGAGCTGATCAAGAGCAAAGCCAGAGAGGTAGCTTCTGGGGACAACCTGTACTGTGCCCCGGAGTGGTGGGAGGGAAGCACCACACAAGTCCAGCCTGCGCTGGCTGCTGGGTCTCTGGCTGGAGCCGGGCCAGCTGACTTTATAGCCACTATTATCTGTGCTACTTAACTCTGTCTGCTAGTGTAAACCTTGCTGCAGAGGAACTAGAGCAAGCTGGGTTCAGGTGTTATTCATTCATGGCCCACGCCTTGCTCACCCCCAGGGGTTGTCACTGTCACTGTCACTGGTCCCTGTGGGTGCTGAGCCCCATCTTCCTTGAGAGGAGATTGGTGGGAGTGTGATAGGTGAAGCCCCTGGAGGGGCTGGGGAAGACACCCTCAAGACCTGGGAGGAGTAGGGGCGCCAGGCCTTTCTGTCCTGTTCCCCTCCTGTCCTTGATTGAGGGTTGGTGGGTCCCCGCTCTCCATGTGCGGGAGGTGAGCAGAGAGCGTTTCCACTTCTCCATCTGGGACAGGAGGTGTGTAGGGTGTGGAAAAGGGAAAGGGCGAGTTCACTCCCAAACTGGTGCTTCAGCATTTAGGCCCAAGTCTTGGAGTCCCTGAGAGGAAGGGAAAGGGTCATCTCTTCCTTAGGAAGCAGGATGGGCAGGAAGAAGGAAGAGAAAGGGTAGAATTTTTTGTGTTGGCTTCTGAATTCAGTTAGCTTTGGAGGATGGAAGACAAAAAGTGGGGCGGGAGGCTGAAAGATCTGCCCTTTGGGCCAGGCCAAGATGGCAGGGGACTGGTGGGAGCAGGTCCCACAGGCCCTAGCCCATTCCCCCTCCCCATACCTTCCCCTGGCCTGTGACACTCACAGCTTTTCCTCTCCACTCTCCCAGCCCCCTCCGGGGTCTTTGTCTCCTCTGGCCTTGGGGAGGGGAGGTGGCACTGATACCCCTCCCCCTCCCTTTCCCCAACTGCACACTGATGTCCCCAAGAGACAAAGCAGGGAGCCCATCTCTGGCCACCGTTATCTTTCAGTCACTGGCCCCGTCCTTGTCCCTCTGTGTGAGGCCTGATGCCCTCTCTCCAGGCACCAGGACCAACCCCCTGAGAGCAGGCTTGAAAGGATTTGGTTGTTTTCTTAAGTTTATTCGCACTTGGTTCCTTGAGTCAGGGAGCACCCTGTCTTTGCCCCACGGGTACCCCATCCCATCCCTCAGAGCTGTGTCTGTGTCCTTCCCGGAGAGGGGCGATGCCTGTGGTGCCCTGGGTCTCTGTCTATCCCTGGGCCGGGCGGCCAAAGCATCTGAGGATGAGGCGTGGGAGCGAGGATGAAGGATAAGGAGAGACAGAGAGGAAGCAGCGGGCTCCCTTCTGGCCTGGGAAGTCAAGGCTGAGCCCAAGGGGACAGAAGGAGAGTGGGGGACAAGGGCAGTCCAGGGGGCAGCAGGGTCCATGGTACCCAGGCCTGGACACACAGCACACAGGACAATCTCTCCACGGTGGAGCCTGGCTCCTCACTGAAGGAAGGGTCCCCGGGGCTGGGAGGAAGAAGGTCGCTTCCTCAGTGATTTCTGGAGACACTTACATGTCCTTAGTGAGCCTCAATCCAAATTCACTTGGAATGCAGAAAAAGACAGACCTCAGGCAGACAAAGGGACAGAGACTGCAGGGAGGGATTAGAAAGGGGGAGAGGGACAGAATAGAGATAGAAACTCTGAGAAAGACAGACAAACAGAGACAGAGAGGGTGGGAAGGAGGAAGAGACAGAGAGGGAGAAGCCAACCCCCTCAGGGTGCAGACACTGGGAGGCCCTCTGGAAGCCAGGGCTGGTTTTCTTAGCACACCTGGCTGTCCAGGGCAGACTCCACCTCAGGAGGAGCCCCCAGAGTGGGCCCGGGGGGTGCTACATCAGGCCCCAGGCAGCTGGGCTAGGAACCCTAGTGCCAGGAAAAGGCTAAGATGTCCCAGACAGGACACTTGGGTCACCACCTCCACCGCCACCACCAGTCACGTAATCCTTGAACCCTGAGGTCTCCAGATTCAGGCTGGGGGGAAGGAGGATGGCCCGGCTCTCACGTCTGGGTCTGGCGTCCTCCGGCCTCTGGGCCTCTGGTCCCGGGGGTTTGTTCTCTCCTTTGCCTCTTCAGGGAGAAGGAGAAGGAGCTGAGCCTCCTCGACGCCGCCCCGGGAACTTTCACCTCCAAAGCGCATCTCCTCCCTCAAACCCCAGACTTAACAAACAGAGGCCTCCCTTCCCGCTTGCCTCCGCCCCGTCCTGCAGGAAGGAAGAGGGAAAAGGGAAAGTTCCCGGCAGCCAGCGGCCTTAGAAAACTGGAGGGGAAGTGCGCCTGCCCCTCGCTCCCCACAGCGCTCCCCGCGTCGCCCCCACTCCGTCCAGCCCGGCAGCGGCCGCCTCCCTTTCCCCCTTCTCCGCGCCAGGCCGCTCGGACATATGGAACCCATTTCGCTGGTGACATTGAAGAGCCGCCTTCCGCCACGGCGCCCCCGCGCCCCCCGCGCCTCGCTGCGCCCCACCACTCGCCGATCCCCTCGCCTGGCGCCTCGGTGCTGGGACGCACAGCCCGGCTCAGGGCCCCACGGGTCCGGGCCTCTGCAGCCCCACGCGGGCCCAGGCGGGCCGGGATCCCCGGCTTCTCCTCTCGCAGCGAGCGCAGGACCGCGCGCGCCCCGGACCCCGAACAAAGCCGCTTGGGCTGGCGAGCGCGGGGCGGGAGATCCCGGCCTCTCCCCTCTCCCCGCAGCCGGCGGGGCACTGCGAGGCATGCGGCCGGCCGAGGCGGCGGAGCCCCGAGCGGGGCCCAGGGGCCCGGGCCTGGCCAGCGGTTCCCGCGCTTCCCCCGCGCCGCCGGTCCACGCGTCGCTGCCCTAGCGGGGCGCGCACAGGTGAGTGCGGGGCGCCCATCCGGGCGCTGGGCCTGGCTGGTGGAGAGTGGGGGCCGAGACCCCGCCCCTGGCCAGCCTGGGCCCGGCGGGCGGCGGAGAGGAGAGGGCAGAGATTAGAGCAGCCGGGGAGGGGCGGGGGCTGCGGTGTGCGGGAGAGCGGGCTGTGCGGGGCTGTACCTGTGCTGCGCACACGGGTGGCGTCGGGATGGGGCCGAACTCCCTGCTCGGGCAGGCTGGGGGGATGCTGGGTGGGGCCTCCAGGGGAATCGGGCGCTGTAGGTGGGGAGGGAAACGTATGGGGGCAGAGATGGAAAGGCTGGGGCCGCTCCCACAGTCCAGCTGCTACCCCGTCTGGCCCGTTAGCACCTAGGGGTTATTGGAAGCTGAAATTACAAGGGGTATTAGGGAAACTGGGTGTTAAGCCGAGAAGGTAGGAGAGGGGGTGATTTATGGCTTCGGAGGAGCAACCATGGTGACTAGCTGCCTGCTCTGGAAACCAAAAACCAAACCGCAGAGGCTAGAGAAACCCCTCTCCTTGGAGCCCGAGGCCACGACACCAGGCGGGTGGGAGGTGCTGGCATTGATTTTCCCAGGTGTGAGCAGAGCAGAGAGTGGGGACTGCCCCTTGGCAGGCAGGTGGGAGGGGAGGGGATGGTTCTGTGTGAGCCCTGAGGGGGGTGTGCAGACGTGCACACGCGTGTAGGTGTGTTTGTGCACTGTGCACTGAAGTGTGCTCGCAGGAGCTGTCAGGTTGGGAGATGTTGGTTGTGCGTTTATAGGATCACTCTTGGAGTAGACACAGGCAGGGAGCCAGGCGTGTCCTCCCCTCCTGGTCCTCAGGGAAGGTGACCAGGCACAGTTCACTGGCTCTTGTCTCCCCTTCCTGCCTGTACTTCTTCCCCGCAAAGCCACACACACAGAATCCACTTGTCCTGGCCCTGGCCCCGGCCCCTGTCCCTCTTGCCCTTTCTCTATGGGCTGTCTGCCCACGCAGCCCGATCTGATCTTCACTTTGGAGCTGCAGGTTTGCAGTGGGAGAGGAAGGAATTAGTGAGCACCAAGCAGGAGACAAGGCCTGGTGTGGTAGGAGGGTTTGGGAGACCTGTGATTTGAGGCTTGGCCTCTGGCGAATGGGTCCCATCCTTCCTGCTCAGATTCTCCTCAGATCTCTGTTTGGGGTGGGGGTGGGGGGTTGCAAGTGAACATAAAGGTGAACAGGAGGAGGAAATGTGCAGGAGGATGGGGGTAGGGAGGAAAAACATGTTGAACCCCAGAGAGAGATTTCCACAGGCCAAAGAGTGGCTCTTGCGTTTCTGTCCAGACGCCCGGCTTTGCCTGGAAATTGTTTTGCATTAAATTTTCTCAGCCGCAGAATTATCTTTCCTCGCCTCCAGCTAAACTTGCATTTTTCCACCAGACACTTGGGCCCCGCACCAATGAAATCTGAGAGGAAGCGGCTGGGCCCTAAGTGGCCGTAATTTAATTGATTTTATCATAAATCATCAACTTGATGAAGAACCCGAGGTTTCAGTGAAGTAAATTGATATTAATGGGAGTTTCTTGAAATGCAAACTCGATGCATTGTTGGGGCATCTTGAGCAGAGGAGGTGGATTACATGTTTCCCAAGAGCCGAGGGCCTGGGACCTGGAGCCCGGCAGAGGTTTGCTGGGAAGGGTGGGCAGAGGAAGCTATCAAAAAGGGGCAGCTGCTGGCAGATGGATTCCTGTTGCAGAGCAGGGCAGAGAAGCAACTTTGTTGGGCCAGGAGCAGGTCCTGGCTCTGTGGACCATACTGACCATTGGGGGAGACTTTGGGCTGCTGCAGATGGGGGAGGGGTGGAAGCAGTGGTGGGGTGGGGGACTGGTAGGTGTGTGGGCAGGGGCGGGGGTCGGGTGAGAAGGCCAGGCTGCTACAAAGGGTGCATTGATGCTGGGTTAAAAATTGCCAGGTTGAAGGCTTCCTCCTCTAATTATACAAATTAATTATTTACTGCTCAGGTTGCTGTATCCAAAAATAGCACTTTTGATTTGGTAATGAGGGTAGAGAATCAGTCCTCCCCCCCACCACCACGGAAGAGCAGTAAAACCCAGGGCGAGGGCCTCTGTGGGGGGAGAGGGGCCCAGAGCAGTAGGGGCACAAGCGTTTCAATCTGATCTCCATGCTGCTCGTTGTTGGCTGAACTCACTTTATTATTGATTGTCAGCACTGCTTTCTCCGGCAGCACGTTGAGAACTACTCATGTCCAATCCAGAAGGGGTCCTAAGTCCTTCAGCCCAGCCCCTCCCCTCCACACAGGCACCCTGACTTCACAGAAGGGGTCACTGAGACCCAGAGAATGCCCAGATCAACACAGCCAAGCTGAACTGGAACCTCCCGCCTTCCAGAGGCCCCGGAGGATGGCTTCCCTTTGGGCCTGTTTTCCTGTTTGTAACCACGGCAGAGCGGCAGAGTGGATGGGGCCGCCCTGAGTCCTCCCTCCCCCAGTTCCAGTGTCAGGTGCCCCCCTGTGTGGCCATCCTCTGTGGGACAGTGCTTGGGAGCAGCCTCCCTGTGTGTCTGGCAGGAGGGTCTGGTGTCACCTGGGGACAGAAGTCACCTTTAGGCAGTGGAGGGCTACGCAGATCGGCTCGAGGAAGGTCCCCCAATCTGGACTGTTCCCCCTCCTGAAGGCGTTCACCTGTGTTCTCATCAGAAGGGGAGCCCCAGGAGAGAGCAGCTCAGTTGATAGAAGGCCACAGTGTGTGTGTGTGTGGGGGCTGACTAACTAGGGTACACTGGGACTGGATTTGGAGAGGGGCTGTGGCAAAAAGAGGCTCATGGTCACTGAACAGGGCCCTGTCCCTGCTAAGGCTGGAGCTGCTCAAAACAGCTTTTGAGGTGTTGCCTAGTTAGGCTGGAATTGTGGCTTTAGAATTTAGAATGGATGACAGCAGGTGCACTCCCCACATCCCACAGCCTTACACTTAAACGCCCCTCCCACCTCCTTGGGCCTCTGGGGCTTCTTTTTCTGGGGCTGAGCACATACAGACAGGATCCCTGGGTCTCTCTGAGGGCAGCTGGGACATAAGGACTACAAGACTGAAGATCTCTACTGTATTCTTGTCTTATTTTTCATCTCTTCCTCCACCTGGGGGAAGATAACATTTTAAAGTAGTGGCTTCACTGTTGCAGGGTGTGAGAAGGGAAACTTCCTGTGGCGTCAGGGATCCCAAGAAGAGGGCTGGCAGAGGAAGGAGGGGCCAGAGGCTACTTTGGGAAGTCAGTTTGGGTTATGAATTTGGCAGGGTAAGGGGAGACGGAAGAGACGGGCAACAGCTTCATCTTTAGCAATCTGTCTCTTAGTTGATAATCTGTTTCTCAAAACCTCACCCAAACTCTATTTTGGCGAGAGAAAATATCCACAGGGCTGGCAGGCTTAGACTCTTGCCCTGTCCCATTCTGACTTTGGAGTTTTATATTCAGAGGCCTTGCACCGATTGGTCATTAATCCAGTGAGTTATTGTCTGCTAAACAGAGGTCGCTGGAAGAGAGACATCCAATCTGTCAGGAGAGCCCGGGCAGCCACTGGCAGGGGACTAAGTTCTAGCTCCTCTCTTTCCGGCTTCTCCCAGGACACCCCACCGCCCACCCCTCCTCCGCAGCCATCCGGGACTCCCAGCCTGTCCCCCTCGTCCATCCTGCCCACCTTTGTCTCCGCACTGGCTGAGGGTGGGGTTTGCAGGCCGGAATTGAGTTCCTAGATCTAGCAGGCAGGATCCCTGACTCAGGAGGAGGAGATCTCTGGCCACCACGGACCCTGCTAGCTTCGGGGATGGTCTGGGTCCCTCATTAGTGAGGTCAGGCTGCCTGGTTAGTCACCAAGTGGACTTTACAGACCCTCAGGGGAGGCCGCCCTGTCTTTTCTCGCCTCCCTCTGCAGCACCCGCCTGGTAGAGGCTGGCATCCCCACGCATGGCGTAGGGACAGAGGCACAGCTTGGAGTTTTCTTCTCTTTTTTTTCTTTCGATCCTCACCATTGCCGAGCCAGGTCTGTGCTGCTGGGCTCCTTTCGGAGGTCTCTTTGTTCCTTCCCACTCCCGCAATTCAGAGAGCAGAGGATTGGGGAGATAAACACCAAGAGCCATCTTCGTGAACAGCTCCCCTGCCCAGCATTGAAATCTTTCTTAGTACTCCAAGAGATGGAGTTTAGGGGAATTTGTGAACTTTACGCCATTCTGTGGCGGCCACCAAGTTGGGCAGTAAAACTGGAAAGAAGTCTGGGACTCAGAACCAGACAAGGCCAGCAAGAAACAACTCACTAACCATGAGCCCCAGGCATCCAGGCGCCCAGGTCCCAGCTCCAGCAAACCCAGCCTGGGACCTGGGGGACAGGATCCCTGGCCACCCCAAAGCTGAGCTCACAAATTCATTACGAAGGCGCCAGCTCCTTTGCTCTTGTTGAAACAATTTTCCTTTGGTTGATGGATTTCTGGGGGGTGGGGAACAGTTGTGATCCTACCTAGGTCCAGAAGTAGAGGGTAGAGAGCAGTTGGTCTCAGGGTTTAGGGTACTCCTGGTCCCCCTCAGTACCGGGTACTGAGCTGGAGGGCAGGAGGCAGTGTTAGAGCCAGAGGTCTGGCTCTAAGGAGACAGAGGAGAAAAGGATATCTACGAAAGGGGACATTTTCCTAATGTTTATATTTATTGTTAATTGTTTGCTGTTATTAGTTTACATGACTTAATCTTTTTCTCAGTTTTCCTTTTTCAACCTCTCACATGCACAGATTCTTACCCACTCAGAAATAGGAGAGAGAGAGAGAGAGAGAGAAAGAGAGAGAGAGAGAGAGAGAGAGTCACCCAAGTTTCTCTCCCTGAATCCAGGAAGAAAGTCTTCCTTTCTCTATTCTTAAATCACAGACTTCTCCCCCTCTATTCCCAGACCCCAGAGTCTTCCCTCAGACTTTGCCCTGAAGTCCCCCACCCTAAGCCCCCTGCCCGAGTCCACCTCACAGCCTTGTCTCCGGAAGTTTGAAAGGTCCCAAACCTGTAGCAACACTGCCCACGGACGGAACGGGCACCCTCAGCCCTCCGGTCTCCCAGCCCCAGCCAGGGGCCATCAGCCTGCTGGGCACAAACCTTGGAGAGAGAGAGGCAGGAAAAGGAGAGAAAGGAGCCCGACTGGCATCTGCTGCCTCCCAAGCAATCTAAATGGGGTGCTGGGCTCCAGAGGTGGTCAAAAAGCTGCCTGTCCCAGCACATCTGGGGGTGTACATCCTGCAGGCTCCTTTGTCTTCTTGCTCCCCACCTTCCTTCTCACTCCCAGCCCACAATGCCCCACAGCCTTGTGCGGCCAGAAGGGGCCACCGGAGTTTATGGAAGCTGGGAGGGAAGGGTCCCCTGCTGTCCCTGGGGTACATGTCCTCCTCAGGCTGCTCCCCCCACAGCCCCAGGCCTCGCCTCTGCAGTCTGCAGCTGGCTGGGCCCTTCTGGGCTCTCTAGTCCTCCAGGCAAAGTTGTGCAGTCCCCAGGCAGCCACCGACTTCTCTTTCAACTTCACAGTGACCTTCTCTCACCAGTAACCGGTAGAAGAGCTGAAGGGTCTAAAGTACACTGTTGATTTTTTCACTTGGGGGAGCAGAGAGTAAGATCCAGAGATACTGGAAACTTCCCTGACCTGAGATCCTAACTGGCCAGGCCCAGAGTGCCTTGGGGTCTAACCCTGTAGGTCTCCAGCCAGTGCCTGGGGACCTCAGGGCAGCTCCTCCTGGCTACATACTCACCTAGCCTTAAAGGGTCTCCTCAAGAGGGTCTGGCTTGAGCCCCAACACTTCATCAGGTTTGGGCATTTGCTTGGCTTGATGCTGCTAATAAGCACAGAAAAACGGCTCCCTTAGGTCCTCACCTCCCCCCTGCCCGCAGCAGCACCAGCCCTGCAGGCGGAAGGCCCCTCAGCACAGCATAAGGAGGGCTCTGCAGGCGACTCCTGTTGCTGGAGGCTGCAAGCAGGCCCCAGGGCCCCAGCTGCTGCAGCCCACCTGGCCTGACTTGGCGGGCCTAGGAAAAGTGGGGGCCAGAGGCCAGGGACCACCCTCCTGTTCATCCCCCAAGCAGAGCCGGGGAGTTAGGGGTGAGAGGGGGTGTGGGACGCCTGCCTCGCCTCAGCCAAGCACAGCCCTCCCTCCGCAGAAGGGGAAACAATAGCTGGAAACCATCTCACCTTTGTTTTCCCCAGTCCCATCGCCTGTCCTAATGCATCCAGACGGGCGAAGCCAAGAATTCTAACCAGGAAATCCCAGGGTGGTGGCTGACTGGTGCATGCGAAGTTAAGAGAACCAGTTTTCCAAGCTGCCTTTGGAGAAAGGAGGGACTGGCTGCCTTCTATTTCACCCCTCTGCCCGGAGTCAGAGTCAGCAGTTAGAGCTTGCTGAGGCTCCTGCTTGGGAAAGTGTCCTGGGGCTTTGTTTTTTTTTTTTTTTTTTGTCTTTTTCCTCCTCCAGGAATAGTTCTTCCCCACCCCCATCCCCAAATCTGCAGACACCTACATTCTTGGCGTCTGGCCTCCTCCTACAGGCCTCCTTCCTGCCCCGCTCACACACACCCTAAGAAAACTTTAGCTTTTGTAACCTTCTTCACTTGTGCCAAGAGTCATAAATCTTGCAGAGCAGAGAGAAACAAACAGGTTTGCCCTGAATAGTAATAATAATAATAACCACCTTCCATTTCTTTGACCAGTGCATTGAAAACAAAGCCATTCTGTTAAGTCTTCTCCGAGGGACAAATGTCCCGGTCACCTCTTCTTCGCCCCTTCTGCCTACCCAGAGGTGGCAATCTTCACAGAAATTCACAGAAACTTCTCCGTGAAGTTCTCACTCTGCAGCCGTCTTCCAGAGCTCCAGCTAAACTGCAGGGTCCGCCTTTTGTCATCCTTGCCCCTGCAAGATGTTCTGGGTTTTTTAATCGTCACTCACCGCTTGTTGCTTGTTCTAAAAAAAAAAAAGAAAAAAAAAAAAAAAGAGGGAGAGAGAGAGGAAGGGATGTTTAAAAAGAAAAAAGAAAAAAAAGGCAGCCTTGGATTCCTCCCCTGGGTAGAAAGAGAGAGTACCTGGAGGTCTTGGAGGGTGGAGGAGAGGGAAAGAGAGGCTATGGAGGAGAGTGGTACAGAGCCTGCAAGATTCAGAGTGAGCCAGGCCGGTGGGAGACCCAGCCATCGGCCACCAGTCCCGGAGGAGTAAAACTACTTCAAAAAAAAAAAAAAAAAAAAAAGAAAGTTCTGGTGTTGCAACTGGGAGTGAGCTAGGGGCACCCAGCACCCCCGCCCCCAGGCCAGGCGCTCTTCTCCAGGCCTCCCAAGCCACTTCTCAAATTAGCATATGATTCACTAGTGGGATGGGGGGGAGGTTGTGAACTCCACGGTGCTCCTCACATTTGCTCCTCTTCCCAGATCTCAATTTAAAAATTTACATGTTCTTAAAAAAAGAAAAAAAAAAAAGAGAGAGAGAGGCAAAGCGAACCCACCTCGACCTCCTTTCTCACTCTTTTTTTTGGGGGGGTGTATTGAAAACATCCCCCTCCCCCATCAGCACCCTCACCTTCCCTCTTTATCAGACATCTAAGCTCGCTAAAGGGGGAGAGGTGGGGGGGTGAGCTTGTGAGTGTGTGTGTGTGTGTGTGTGTGTGTGTGTGTGTCTGTGTGGTTTTTTTTTTTTTTCCTCCCTGTGCAAAAGCAGAGGCCATTGTTACAGAGAGTAGGGCGTACCAGTCTGATAGGGCAAGCACACCGTGGCGGCTTGGCCGTGCCGGTGCCCGGAGCTGGAACCCCGGCGAGCCGAGCCCCAGCACCTTTCGGTCTTCTATTTTTTTCCTGATCCCCCATCCCCTCCCTCCTGCGCACCCCCAGCTCCTAAGCCGAGTGAATTGAAGCGGACGCCGCGCCTGGCTCCTCTGGCCGCGCTGCCCCTCGGGCTCCCCAGCAGCCGGGGTGGCTTTGGGGAGGGAGGGGGGGCGACGAAGCTTTAAACAGTGGTCTTTTTTTTTCCCTTTGCCTTCAAGGAGGGGAGATTTCTCGCCTGCCGCTCGCGCTGGGGCTCGATGTGAATATATATTATGTCTGCCTGTTCTCCCCTCGTCGGTGGCTAAGGTAAGCCGGGCTGAAATAGGCTATCAGTTTGTGAATGGCGGAGAGTATGTCTCAATGATTTATGGCCCATATGACTCCAATCTCGGTTCAAGAAGAGTTCACAGCTTTAAGCTTCCTTCCACGCAGCGACTGCCTCTCTCTCTCTCTCTCTCTCTCTCCCTCTCTCTCTCTCTCCCCCACTCTCCCTCCCTCCCTCTCTCTCTCCCTCTCTCTCCCTCTCCCTCTCTCTTTCTGCAATCTCTCCTTTTCTCGCTTTTCTTCCAGCAGCCGGAAAGATCCAGGGCTGAATTTTCTCCCCGGTTGCCAAGAAGAGCCTAACCTTTCTCTCTCTTGTTCTTTTTCTTTTATTTTTCTTCCATTAATTTTTTAAGTCCTGGAAGGTGGCCTGTCTTCTCTCCTGGGGCTTTTCCATCTATTGTTAACCTCCCTGGTTCTCCTGGGGGCTGTGCCTGGCAAGGTGTGGTTCGGGGGGGGGGGCGCTCACCTCCTTTCTCCAGCGGGACCCAGGGGGAAAAGCCGGGCACCACCATCTCCCTCCCACCCTTCGCAGGAGCCATATGGAGCTTGAATTTTTCCAACATGGAGGCAAGGGAAATAGACATGTTTGGCTGGGTAGAGCTGCTCCCCACCCCCTTCTCCTGTATTCCAAATCTCAGAACCCCTCAGTCCCTTCCCTCTTCCCACCGGCCCCCCAGCCAGGCCTCCGCTCCCTCCAGCCGAGAGCCCAGCCAGGCAAAGTTGCTCAGACGCCTTTTAATTCGGTTACCTCCAGCGCCCAAACTTGTCGCCGCTGCCGCCGCCACTGCTGCCTGGGGGCTGGCCCCTGGGCTGGGAACCTGCTGCTAACCACCTTGGTGCCCGGATGGCTTTCTCTTTCCCCTCCTTGGCCCAGCCAGCCGCAGGCAGCAGGTAGCTGGTTGCCAGCCACTGGGACAGCAGCCGCCACCGCCACCGCCACCGTCACCGCCGAGACAGCCTGGCGGGTGGCAGCAGCCAAACACTGTCCTGGTGCAAAACCCTTTCCAGCCCCGCGTCACCAGCGGCAGTCTCCATTCTTTGCTTTCAGTCTCTGGCTCCTTGGCCTCTCACACTGCCTGGCCGCCGTCCTGTGATGGTTTGGGGTTTATTACAGGGGGAGCTACAGAAATTTCGGCCCCCAGGCGTCTAGTCAAATTATTGTTTTATTATTATTACCATCATCATCATCATCATTATTGCTGTAACAATCACTTAGACTAAATAAAGCCAGGGCCCAGCCAGCTAACCCCCTCCAACGTTTTTATTTCATTCTCTATCTATTAATAGCAAACTCAACTGATGCCTGTTAATTAATTCCCCTTTCAGCCAGGACCACTTGGAAGCTAATTTTGGTTAAATCATCAGAGGCCAATGGTAATAATAATAAAGGGAGTGGGTCAGCCTGGTCAATTGAACTCCAGTTCTCCCTGAAAGGACCTCCTGCTTTGTAGACCCATGTGTATTTCCAGAAACAATTTTTTCCCCCCTAGAAACCAATGGGAACTCAGGGCCACCCGGACTCCCTTTTGAGTATAAATCTGTGCCACTGAGAACAGGGATTTATGTGTGGGAGGGACTTCCTTCACCTGCACTCCTTTTATTTTATTTCCCTAGTTTTAGTTTCCTTTGGAGTTGACCAGCTGGGCTGCATGAGATTTAAGCTGTCCCGATGCACATGACAGGAGAGAGGGTCAGGAGGCGATTTTCTGAAAAGTGAAAGGGCTTGGGGGACACTGAAAAAGAGGAGGCAGAACTTTCAGGAAAACACGCAGAACTTGGTGGCAACCCGGCTCTTTATTTTACTGGCACCCTTTGATAAGGCTGCATCCAAATACTGATTGTATGCTTATTTTTCTTTTGGCCTCGGGACCCCTAGGAAACAGGGGTACCCTCTGTTTCCCACCCAGAGCATAATGCTGTTCAAATCGCTTCATGGATTTTTTTTTCCCCTCGAATAATTTTCTGTTAGAAGGCACTTTTCCCGTCTTAGTAGAAAAGTCCAACAGTTACCCAATTTCTTTTTTTCTTCTTTTGGAGAAATTAAAACAGACTGTCAAGAAAAAAGTGGAGAGAGTTGTCATGTTTAGAGGTGAGGGGAGAGACCTGGGCCAGATCGCCAGATCACGGAGCTCTGCCCGGGAAGCGGACACAGTCCTACTCCCTTTCGAGGTTCGGGGTGGGGAATGCTGGCTGCAGGGTCCCAGGCCTGGCGGAGCGGAGGGCGGAGCGGAGAGCGGCCCGGAGATGGTGGTACCTGCAGCAGGGCCGCGGATGGATGGAGTTTCTAGGTCACTCTGTGGTGTTCTTTATACAGGAGGCAGGCAGGAGGGGACCTCCTAGACTGGTCCCCCTGAACTTGCTTCTCCAAGTCTCCGTCCTCTGCTTTCCTCCAGGCTAGACTGCTTAGGAAAAGGCCAGAGAGGGAGGCACAGCGGCCTCTGGCCGGGCTTTAGGACGCTTTTATCCAGCGGTCTGCCAGTGCCCCTCCGCCGAGCCACCCTACCCGGAGTTGGCGAGGTTAGCAGGGGGAGTTGGAGAAGCAGGGCCGGGGCAGGCGGAGCAACGGGCCGCACAGCGGGAGGACTGTCGTCCTAGGCAAGCCCCAGAGGGCTAGACTCCTTATTTTTTTTAAAGTGGAAATGAAAACTGGCGGGCACTTTTTTTTCTTTAAAATCAAAGCATTTAAATAGGAAAACTCCCATTTTGGGCCAGAGACTGGGCCTCAGCAACTGCTCCAGAGACGCTGGGGAGGGGAGAAGGAAAAAAAAAAAGCAAAAAAAGAAAGAAAACAACAACAACCCTATTGCTGTCAGTTCCCTTTTCAGTTCTTAAGATGGATTCGAGTCCCAGTCCTCTTTACCCCCTTGTGTCTCTTCTCTCGCCCCGCAGGTCAACAGGCTCCACACAGACCCGGGAGGAGGGGGGCAGAGCGGGGAGGGGGGTCCGGCGCGTCACGTGACCCCCAGGGGTGCCAATGTCCGGTCGTGAGGGTATCAGGCCCTTGCGAGTTGCCACCTACTGCCCGGGCCTTGCCCAGCGATGCAGAAAGCCACCTACTACGACAACGCCACGGCCGCGCTCTTCGCAGGCTACGCCTCCTCGTACCCCGGCAGCAATGGCTTCGGCTACGACGGCGCCCCCCAGCCCCCCTTTCAGGCCACCGCGCACCTGGAGGGGGACTACCAGCGCTCGGCGTGTTCGCTGGAGTCCCTGGGCAACGCCGCCCCGCATGCCAAAAGCAAGGAGCTCCACGGCAGCTGCATGAGGCCGGGCCTGGCCCCCGAGCCCCTGCCCGCCCCGCCGGGCTCACCCCCGCCCAGCGCCGCCCCCACCAGTACCACTAGCAACAGCAGTAATGGGGCCGCGCCCGGCAAAAGCGGGGCCCCCAAGTGCGGGCCCGGCTCCAACGCCACCCTCACCAAACAGATATTCCCCTGGATGAAAGAATCAAGGCAGACATCTAAGCTGAAAAGCTGCTCCCCCGGCGCAGGTACCAGCTTTCTGCCTTCCTGTCACCAGCTTTTGTCCGGAGCCAGGAATGTCACTGTTATTCTAGCACCCAGCCCCTCGGCGCCCTCCAGGCGGCCCCGGGGACAATCTTAAGTGGCGGCCAAGCGTGGTCTTGTCACCCTCACCACCTGATGACCCCTGACCCTGCCAATACCCTGTCCCTGCGGCCACCTGGGCCTTCTGAGAGCTCCAGGAGCTGGGGCGCTTGGACGCAGAGCCCCTCCCCAGGCCGCCGAGCCAAGAGGCGCTGCTGCCTGGAGTCGTCAGCGATGATTATTAAGTATGATTATTGTGGGTATTAATCACCATTGCTCTGATGGCTCGGGGTCCCGGCCTGCAGGTACAGCAGTCTCTCCGCCCCACACTTCCAGGCCCTGTCCGCGACTGTCTGTCCAGCTTTCCTCCAGGGTTCTCCTCGGTCACCCATCCTGTCCCTGTAGGATGGGGACCAGGATGTCTTCCTAGACCTGGAATTGGGAAGAAGGAGGAGAAAGCGCGCAGAAAAAAAAAAAAAAAAAACCCAACAAAAAAACAGTCCTAAATAAATGGCCATGCAGCTCTGTCTGCGTGACATGATCAAATTTTCATAAGCTGGGGCAGTGAGTGGAGAACAGGTCTCTTAATAAATGCCACTATTATAGAGTGTCCGCTAATGCGACGGGCGGGTGGGGAGGGGTAGGAGGAGGCGGGGACGTGCAGGGGAGGGCGACGGGGCTCCGAGTCCAGGCCTGGATTTATTAAGAAACGATGCATTCAATTTCGGCGTGTTCAGTAATTATCTTTTATTTCATTTTCTCCCCTTCCCACCCCTCCCCCTCGGATCCAGCAGAGGGTTGCGGCGGCGGCGGCGCAGGAGGCGGAGGAGGCGCAGGCGGCGGGGGCGGCGGCGGCGGCAGCGGGGGCGGGGGCGGGGATCGGAGCCCCCCGGGCTCGGCGGCGTCCAAGCGCGCGCGCACGGCGTACACGAGCGCGCAGCTGGTGGAGCTGGAGAAGGAGTTCCACTTCAACCGCTACCTGTGCCGGCCGCGCCGCGTGGAGATGGCCAACCTGCTGAACCTCAGCGAGCGCCAGATCAAGATCTGGTTCCAGAACCGGCGCATGAAGTACAAGAAGGACCAGAAGGCCAAGGGGCTGGCCTCGTCATCCGGGGGTCCCTCTCCCGCCGGCAGCCCCCCGCAGCCCATGCAGTCCACGGCCGGCTTCATGAACGCCTTACACTCCATGACCCCCAGCTACGACAGCCCGTCCCCGCCCGCCTTCGGCAAAGCCCACCAGAATGCCTACGCGCTGCCCTCCAGCTACCAGCCCCCGCTCAAGGGCTGCGGCGCCCCGCAGAAGTACGCCCCGACCCCGGCGCCCGAGTACGAGCCCCACGTTCTGCAGGCCAACGGGGGCGCCTACGCCACTCCCGCCTTGCAGGGCAGCCCGGTGTACGTGGGCGGGGGCGGCTACGGGGATCCGCTGCCGCCCCCTGCCGGGCCCTCCCTCTACGGCCTCAACCACCTCTCCCACCACCCCTCGGGGAACCTGGACTACAACGGGGCACCCCCGATGGCCCCCAGCCAGCACCACGGACCCTGCGACCCGCACCCCACCTACACAGACCTCTCCTCTCACCACGCTCCTGCTCCTCAGGGTAGAATCCAAGAAGCGCCCAAATTAACACACCTGTGATGGGAGGGGGACGTCAGGTGCCAGGAGCGAAGGCTGTTGGAGCCCTTCGAGGGGCGCGGGGAGGTGGTCGCCAGGCCTCCCGGGCCTGGGGCGCCTTCCCTCCCTCCACCTCGGGCACGAGGGGCTACTTTTCCAGACCTCCACCCGCTGGTTCCATCTGCCTGCCAACCCTTCGGGAAGGAATTCACAGCAGATTGGATCTGACCCCCCCCTCCACCCCCAGGAGTTCCAGGGCTCCAGCGCTACCAAGTTGGAATTCCACGCTGGAGAGGGACTAGGGTAGGAGGAGAGCAAGCTACGAGCTGGGAAGACGAGGCAGCAGAGAAGCACAGTCAAAAAAACAAACAACAATGATGGCTGGGCAGGCCATCATCAACCATCAACTTACCTTTCATCTCTGTGGGTTATCCCCCAACTCTTGCTATTTCCCCCTCTCTTTCTCCTTAAGAAAATGAGAAAACACATTGAAACCCAAGGGCACAAAGCACGTTCCCCTACCGCTTCCCTGAAGCCTCGATTGGCTCTGTCTGAGGTCTCTCTCGTCCAAGGCCTCTAGTTCCAGCCCCACCACATTTCCACCTACACCTCACCCCGGCCAGTGACAGTTTGCAGAGGGCTCAGGGATGGGGACAGATCCTGAAAGTCAGAGCTGCCTATAGTATAAATATATATATATTTTTTTCTTTGAAGGAAAACTTAGGAGGCCGAGGCAGGCAAGGACTGAAGTTTTGCCAGCCCTAGGGGGGGCACTTCATCTCAGCTCCTGATCCATCCCCCTCTCTGCAGAAAGCAATCAATCAGCCACATGAAATTTTTTCCACTTTTCTTCTGTTACTCTCTTGACTTAACGTGAAAACAGGGTATATTTGAACAAACTGTCCCAGGCAGGGGCTGTGGCGGGGCCTGCGTGCCTTGCTTAGCCCATCCCGCCCAAGGGACACTTTTGTTGCACTTAGCGTTTACATTTTAATGGATATAAAAACAACTGTGAGAGATGCCCGGGCCTGTAGAAGCCCAGCATTGCTCAAAAAGCGTGTGTTCTAGTGAACATTTTCATATATATTTATTGGTTATAGCCTGTTAAAATATTTTCTTTTTTGTATTATTTATCCCCTCCCCTACATAATGTATTTATATGAGGAAGAAAGGAAAAAAATTGTACTTTTTTAGTATTTACTTGTTATAAAGGACGTTGTGTTTCCTGTCATGTAAAACCAGCTATTTTAGTTTTTATTGTACTCTAGAAAAAGAGCTGTAGATTTATGTTAACCTCGTACTTATGAGCAATTGTAATTAGTTCTAAAAGGCATGGAACTCGGCTCCTAATCGTCACTGTATAGTCCTGAATTTGTAGTGTTAGTTAATTCCCTCTTGGAACTTTCTTTGTTCTTCCGTAGTTACTTTTTTTCCTTACTTAAAAGGGTTGTCTGTCAAACAATTCTTGAATAAACTTTCTGTTATCAATTTTATCTTGTCCTGGTGGTCCAACTGAGAAGGTAGAGCAGGGCCCCTGACTGTCAAATTTGCCCCAAGGGAAGGAAAATATTGAAGACCCTTCTAGGCCTTTTTGTCCACCTCTCAGGTCCACATCTGCCCTTTGATGTTTTTTGAGTTGAAATACAGATTTTTTTTTAATCACTCATAGGAGCCTGCAACCTTGCGCCCACTTTCTTAGCTAAGATTTAAGTAACAAGTTGGGGGTGGCACGGGAAGTCTTGGGTACCCTGGGTCTTTCTGTTTAGTTTTTTGCTTCTCCCTTTTTCTCATTGCTTGACCTTTTGTCTGGTTGCTTCATTGGCTACAACCTCAGTTGCGCCGCCTTCCCCACTCCTCCAAAAAAGCAAAGCAAAACAAAACAAAAATCTGGCTGATTACTGTTTCTTCTAAGCAACCTAAACTTCACAGTCCGCTTCCGGAGCGACAAAGAAGTCCTCACGTGACCTGAAGCCCAACCACCATTGGGTCTAAAATGAAAACAAAGGAAAATGATTAATCTAAAAAGAGAGAGAGAGAGAAAATCTGACGCCTAGGCCTTTTAGGTCAAACCTTAAAAGTAAAGTGAAATTAAATCACTAAATAAAGGTTGGGGGTAGAGGGAGAGGAGGGAATTTTGATTTCCCAAGCCAGGGAAAGGGAGACGAGAGGACGGGGGGCGGGGAAGTGTTGGTTCCACGAGTAAATAAAATGGTCCCCGGGCTAAAGGGCGGCACTGTCTCCACCCTCCTTGGGAAAAACTTCATTTCTTAGTCTCGGTTCCATAAAAGTTTCATCGCATTGGAGCGAGGATAGAGAGGGTCTGTCATAGATGAAATGTCACCACCGTGTCGCTGAAGCCGATAAGAGCGAGGCGACAGGGCGGCTGAAATATGGAGCTAATTCGTTGAAAGAGAAGCGATGGCTGCTTGCTGAAGAGTTGCATAATTCTAATTGTAAGCGATGCGCCCGCATGGCTTAATTAGGAGCATATATTTGGTGTGGGGGTAGGGGTGGGGGTGGGGTTGAGAATCATTCCAGGCCCTCAGCCTTAAAGCGAAAGCTGATTTTCATTTTTATGTTGCATCCTGGCAATCCAAGGTTAGTAATTACAGTCTTTATGCAACAATAAATAACAATAAAAAAGCAACCTGAATTCTTCACACACCCCTCCCTCCAGTAGGATTTTAACTGGACTCCTCGGCTCATCCAGGCAGCACACAATTTAGCATTGGGTCGGGCTATAATTTAAAGGCAGAAGAGCGTGCAAAGTTTGATTGGGATCAAATAACGCTCAAGGGTCTGTCTGTCTTTATTTCTCTCTCTCTTCTCTGAATAACATTTTCTGAATGATGTAACTGGTTGAAGCCCTGTGTTTGGCTCTGGGGGTGGGGTGGGATGCGTTGCTTATTTATCTAGCTGCAGAGACAGGCAGGCCAAGAGAATTAACTAGAATATGGAAAGCATGGCTTTTGGCTCGAAGCTGGGATTGCAAACAAAAAGAAGACCAACTTGGCCTGGTGCTCCCTACCCTGCCCTCTGCGAGATTCCAGGGGCTCAGCTAAAGCAGCTGGAAGATTAGGGTAAAAATATCTGCGCGCCCTAATTCCCAGCACAACAGGGGGGTGGGGGTGGGATGTTTCTGGGAAGGAGGGCTCTCCCGGCCCCTCTTAACACCCAAGTTTTCCGCTCTTCACTAATCTGGCCATAAAATCTGTCAGCGAGGGCTAGAGAGCCGTATTTCGTGCCAGGTCGGGCCCGGCCCAGGTTTGCCTAGCGGATCCCTGGATGCTGCTGGCTGCCGGCTGCAGGGGTTGTTAGAAAATCTGGAGAGGTGACCAGGGGGCCAGCCGGAGAGCGAGCCCTCTCGAGCCTCCCCGCACAACTTGCAGACCCCTCCCAAAATCTTTGGAGTCTGCCCCTCACCCCCTCCAACACTTCCAAGTGACAAAAATGGTGTTCTACTGGCCCAGCTCCGTGCAGCTCTCTGCCATCCGAGTCCCCTTGAGCCTGCACCCCCCACCTTCAGCTCCCTTTCTCCTGCTCTCCTCCGCCCCCACCCTTGTCCTCTGCCTTTTTTTTTTTTTTTTTTTGAATACTCACCACCACCCACGCGGATGTTACATTGACAGAAAGTTTCTAGCTCCAGCTCCGGGCTGAGATGCCATTTCCCTGCTAAGCAGCCTTCTCCTCCCGGCTGGGCGACAGGGAGCCAGGTGGGGGAGGGGAGGCCCCTGCCGTGGGAGTTCTCCAGGCAAACTTTCCACCCAACTCAGCGCCTTCCCTCTGTCCCCATTTCCCATCTGTTTCCTGGCTCTCTCAGAATCACCTTTCTCTTTTGCCACCCCCTCCCTCAGGCCTTTTTAAGGGATGTGGAATTTCGGCTGTTCCTTCTGCTTTCCCAAAGAGCCAAATTCTTTGATGCAATCGGAGGGAGCTGTCAGGGGGCTAAGATTGATCGCCTCATCTCCGCTCCGTCCCTCTGACCCACTTATTTAAAAATCTTCCCCCGGATCGACTTTTCATTTTCTGCTTTGAGGCCTAGTTTCCCACCAATTGCTTGTGGCTGAGTCCTTGCCTCCTCCTTGAGTAAATTATAGCACTCTCTAAAGTTCAGACTGGCTTGGTTCCCTCAAAATAAAATAAATAAACATTTTGTCCCAGAGGCCAGAAAATAGAATACTATCTTGGTGGTTATTATTTTCACTCCCTCCATCCTCAGGGAATTCTTTCTTGTCAAGAATATATATATATATATATATATATATATATATATATATATATATAATATATAATGTATAATTTTGTTTAGAGTAAGCACAGTGACAAACAGAATTTCTTTGTCTGAGGGAACCCCCTTCCCTGTATATTGACCTGAGCTGTGAGCTACATTGGTTCTCGTTGATGTTCAGGTCTACACATGAGGCTTGAGGCTTGAGTGGTTACATCTGCATCTCAAACCCTCCCGTCCTGTTGTGGGGTTCGGGTGTCACAGAAGGGCATAGGTGCCCCCAACAGGAAGGCAGGTAGACAGCTCCTTGGGGCTGTATTGTCAACACTGGCAGAGAAGGGACCCCAGGCCACTGGCCATGCTGGCCAGTGGCCCCACAGTGCCACTCACCTCTATCTACCTCACTCCTCGGGGCAGTCTGGGAGTGCCTGTCCATTTGCCTCAAGGTTTAACTGATGCTTTTAGGGGCTGGGAAGCTCTGGAGGAGCTGCTGACTGTGAATCCCTTCTTTGCCTTATCAGTAGCTTAACACAGGCCTTCCCCAAGGGGTGGAAGCCTCTCCTTGGGCCTCCCTCCTCCTTCCACCTCGAGATACTCATCTTTCTTTTGGGGAGTGGGAGAGAGGGAGAGAGGATATTGCTGGCCATGCAAAGAAAGCATTCAGTTACTCTATTAAAACCTTCGGAAAAGAGGGCTATTTCTTCCCTGGATTCAGTCTCCTGCCAGGGTTCCACCCCTTCCCATGCAGGGAACGGAAGGAGGAAGAGATCCCTCCAGCTTTTCTGAGGAAAGGGAGTCGTCGAGGGGACAGTGGTGTAGGGACAAGGGGCTACTCCTGTCCTGGTCCTCTGGAGTTTCTGCATCAATTAAAGCAAATAATGCTCTCTGTTTTCCACCAGGCCCAGACGAGCGATTGGCCGAGGGCAGTCCCGTGACCACGAATTCCCTGCAATTTCGCTGGAGTCCTGGGTTTAATAGAGAGAGTCCTCATACGCTTGTATTTATCAGCAATATATAATTATAAAGGCCCAAAATTTAAAAAAGAGAGAGAGCGCAAGAGAGCGAAATCTCCCCCTCCCAAAATCGCTACAGTGCAGAAACCTGGGGGGGGCAGGAGGGGGGCCCTTCCGATCCTCCCTCCCGACGCCCCCCCCAGCAACCCCCTCCCCCACCATTGAAAGCCATGAATTTTGAATTTGAGAGGGAGATTGGTTTTATAAACAGCCAGCCATCGCTCGCCGAGTGTCTGACTTCCTTCCCCGCTGTCTTGGAGACATTTCAAACTTCATCAATCAAGGAGTCGACATTAATTCCTTCTCCTCCTCCTTGCGAGCAAACCTTCCCCAGCCTCCAGCCCGGCACTTCCACCCTTCAGAGACCCGGGAGCCAAAAGCGAGCCGAAGATGGGCCTGCTCTACCGCCACCACCGCCACCACCGCCGCCGGTCCCCGCCGCCCCACCGGCCCCCGAGTTCCCCTGGATGAAAGAGAAGAAGTCCGCCAAGAAACCCAGCCAGCCTGCCTCGTCTCCGGCCCCGGCCGCAGACTCCGTCCCGGCCTCCGGGGTCCGCTCGCCCACAGGTCTGTGAGCGCCGTGGGGGTGCGGCGAGGGGGTGGCTGGAGAGGGGAGGAAAGAGAGGCGGGGGCGCAGAAAAGGTCGCCAGCCTGTTGGGGTTTCCTAGTCGGTGGATCCCCGGGACGGGGGAGCAGAATGTCCGACCCGCTGGTGTTCAGGCCTGGCCGCGGCCAGCATTGTCCCTCCCTTCTACGGCAGATTTGGGAAGCTGGTTGGGGAAGTTTTTTCTTTGCTAGCCGAAATGGTTTCGATTGAGGTCTCTAACCAGCCTCTGCGTAACAGAATGAGCGTTGTTGCTGGGATTGCATCTAGGGTGCAGGAAAAGTGCAATCTTCCTCCCTTTCCAACCTCCAGAAGAAGAGACAGCATTTGAGAGCTAGGAAGGAAAAGGGGTGAAGATCTTTCTTGATGAACCCCAATCCCCGGGTGGAGTGGGAAAGTTTCGAATTGAGGGTTCCACTGGGAGGACATGGGAGGGGGCGGTCCCTGAGGTTCTGGGAGTGAGGGGGCCCCGCTCCTCTTCCCCTCCGTGGCCCGTGGGTGGCTCTGAATTCTCTGCCCTGACCGGGACCCGGATCTGCCAGCAAAAGAGGGGGCGGAAAGCAGAGAAGTGAGCCACTAGGACGGGGTGGAGGGTGAGAAGGGGAGACGGCTGGGGTTATATTTTGGCGGCGGGGTGGCCTCCACCGTTGGGCTGGGGACACAGCCCTCCGTGACTGACGCCGGGTCTGCTTTCCCTGCAGATGGGCCGGGACTGCCGGAGGCCGGTGGCGGCGGGGCGCGCAGGTTGCGCACGGCATACACCAACACGCAGCTGCTGGAGCTGGAGAAGGAATTCCACTTTAACAAGTATCTGTGCCGGCCGCGCCGCGTGGAGATCGCGGCCCTGCTGGACCTCACCGAAAGGCAGGTCAAAGTCTGGTTCCAGAACCGGCGCATGAAGCACAAGCGACAGACGCAGCACCGAGAGCCGCCCGACGGGGAGCCCGCCCGCTTGGGCACGCTGGAGGACGCCGGCGACCCCGCCGAGGACCCCGCATCCAGCCCGGGCGACCCCTCCGCCTCCGCCTCCCGGGTGGCGCGGGACGCTTGCTTGAACTTGGCCCAGACGGCGTCGGGACTCCCGGCGGTGCCGGACCCGGGGTCCCTGGCTGCTGCCGCGGAGGCTGCGGGTGCGCTGAGCCCCGGGTGCGCGCTGCGCGGAGTCAGCGGGCTGGAGACCGAGCCCTCGCCCGAAGACGCCTTCCCGGAGCGTCAGGACTCGCCTTTCCTGTCCGACCTCAACTTCTTCGCCGCGGACTCCTACTTGCAGCTGGCCGGAGGAGGCCTGTCTCCCACCCTGCAGGGCTCGCTACACAGCCCGGTCCCCTTCTCGGAGGAGGAGCTGGACTTCTTCACCAGCTCGCTGTGCGCCATCGACGTGCAGTTCCCTTGACGCGCGGCCTCGAAGCCCGCCCGCCCCGCACTCCGAGCCGGCTGCGGGGAGAATCAGCCTCCTCCGCCCCCTCTCGCATTTACTTATGTTTTTACTAAAAATCCAGGTATTACTGAATTAGCTTTTCATCCATTCTCTTCCTTCTTTATTTTTTTATTTTTATTTTTATTTATTTTTTTGGTACCAGGGATCGAACTCACAACCTCGCACCTGCCAGGCAGGCGCCTACTCCACCGAGCTAAATCCCCGGCCCTTCTTTATTTTTCAATCACGCAGAAAAATTCCGTTTGGTAGACTCCTTCCAACGAAATCTCAGGAATAATGAAACTCGGGGGGGAGGTTCTTACAAAGAGCTATAGGGACCTATTTTCCTCTTTTAAGTTTTAGATCGTAGATTATTTATTAAAAATTCTTTAATAGGAAAAGGGAAAAGTATTTATTGTACATTATTTTCATAGGTTAAATAAATGTCTTTATAATACGAAAATGAGTGTTTGTATGGGTGCTAGCTCCTTCCCTGTCTTCCAGCCTGATCGCCCGCGTCCAGGCCCCGGGAGGGGGTCGGTCTCCTCCCGCGGCCCAGGCGCTGCGGCGGCGGCAGCGGCGGCGGCTGCGGAGCCCCGGGGATTGGGATTGGCAAAGCCCGGGTGGTACGAAGCGGCCCCGCTTGGTGGCTCTCGTTCCAGTGCCCGAACTGGATGACTGCTGACGTCGCGCTGACCGTGCTCCTGGGCCGGGTGGGAGGAGAGGTTTGTGTGGGGCCCAGGACGGGAGCTGGCGCGGGATCGGGAGGCCTGGGGCAGCATTCCGAGTCGTGGCTGAATTCAGAGGGGTCCCAGGCTCCCCGGATTTCTGGCTTCAGGGCCCAAAGCCTGGAGAGGGTCCCGGAGACGCAAGGCCTGGGGCGCGGCCCGTGCAGGTGGCTCAGGGCTGCGGCAGGGACCCGGGTTTCCTCGGGCAGCCGAGGATCGCAAGTGGCACTCTGGGAGCCCACGGTCCCCACGCTCACGACGCAGGTCTCCGGGGCGGCCGGGATCGGAGCGCACGCGCCCCAGCCCGCCGCGGGGGACGCAGGGCCGCGGGGACGCAGGCGGCGACGGGCAAAGCGGGTGGGCTGACGCGGGAGGCAGGAGGCCGTCAAGATGGCGCCGACGGCGGCGGCCATGACAGCGCCGGGGACGCGCGCGCCCCGGCCGCCCCGCCCCCACCCGCGCCTGCGCGCGCGTCACTGTGTGGATTTCACAGCGAGCTTGGTGGAGGTGCGGAGCGCGCTGAATGGGCTGAGAGCCCGCGTGGGCGAGGGACCCGGACAGGGGACCCGCCGTGGGTCAGGGGGCCTGAGGCTTTGGCCTTTCGACAAGTGTCACTTTTGATCCTGAGCTGTGGGATTTGAAGTCTGGCCAGAACTTCCTGCAAAACGCAGAGCCACCTGTCTCAGCCGACAACTTCATTCCCCTTCCGCACCCCGCCCGGCCCTTCCCAGCTCCTTCAGCGCGGGCGGCGGGCGGCGAGCGGGAAACCGGGATCGATCTCCCCCAGCTGCTGCCGGGTCTGCTCTTCGGGAGCGTGGAGATTTAAAGGGCCCTGGAAAGCCATTCATCCTCGTTCGGTTTATTTAATATTTCTCGGGCTCAGAAACAGACACCGCGGGGCTACCTCCCTGGCAGATGCTGCGGTTCTCTAAAAGCACTTGATTTTCTGGGCCTCCCAGACTTTTTTTCCCAGGGCCAGCAGGACGGAGACTTAGGGTACCAGGCACCGAGAGGCCGCAACTGTCAGGGGCGTGGCATACAGAACTAGGCAGGCTCCTTGCATGTTTCCAAACCCCTCCCTCAGTGTGGGAAGTCCACATTTTATTCAGCTGGAGTGTAATGCCTTAAACTGTCCTAATACAGAATTCGTCTCTGTGCATTAAATAATCTTATGTCATGTTAAATTGCACTTATTTCTCTCATAAATAAATTAATATAGAACAATTAGATGTGTTATCATAATACTATCGTGTATCTTATTAGTTTATTTTCCCTCGTAAAATATATAGGTATGAAATAAATTCAATATATTAAAGTAATAACACACAGCTTATTGGCTTGTGTGTTTATTTTCCCCATAAATAAGTGAATATACAATATATTAAAACCACGCTATCCATCTCATTGGGCTGTGTGTTTATTTCTCCATAAAATATGCCCACAGGCAGTGTTCAACATCTTAAAAATCACAGCACATAAGCCATCTCCACACTAGCGAAATGAAAGAGACATTCAGCTGGGGCTTTGATTTCTATGGACAGCCAAACTAGATAATTTGGTCTAATTAAAAATGCTTGTGCAGCTATAGCAGGTTGTTACAAAGATCAAGAATACCAGAAGGATCTGGCTAATTACCCACCTTCCAGCTTTCTTTGGTCAAAAGGAGAGCACCCTTCATCAATGCCAAAAAAACACAGGCTCTGCTCTGCTGGAGGGGACCCCCCCCCCCCCCCCCCCGCCAGCCTCGGGCGGTGGGCTGTAAACCTCAGGAGCTCCAGGGCCCTAGGAACAGCCTGCTCCCTGGGCCAGCAGCAACCCGCATCACCCATGGGCTGCTTGGAATTGCAGGTTCCTAGGCCCAGCTCTGGACCTACTGAATCAGAACCTGCAATTCATCACGTCCCTATGTGATTGTTAGGGACATTAAAGTTGAAGTATGCTAGATCCAGTGTCCCCTTTCTTCCTTCCTCCCTTCCTCCAGGCAGAAGATCTTTTGGACTTTTTTTTGTTGTTGTTCTGGCCACTAACTTCCAGTCCTCTCAGATTCCAGAGAATGCATTGCCAATGTGGAATTCAGAAAGGGATGGGATTCAGAACTGCTGTGTTGCAAATTAAGTCTATCCTGGCTCTCTTTAGCTGGAGGTTTTCCAGTTGGCTATGAGGAAGGAAGGGGAAGAGGAATGATTTCCGGGTAGGGCTCTGGACTCTCACAGGGGTGGCAGGCGTCCCCCCTCACCCTGTCCGGATTGGGCCAGGGCCAACTTTGAGGAGCCTGTAACACAGACAGGTTATAGATGAGCTGTGGGTGGGGTGGCAAGGTTTCGGCGCAGCCCGGAAAGTTACTGGTCAGCCTGGCCTGCTCGTGATAAATCATTCTTCTAAGAAGAATGGCTCATTAATACAATGGTGAAAGCAAAGGGCCATTAGATTGAGGAATTACTTGCAATCGTGATAACCCCGAGTCATTAAAAAAAAGAAGAAGAAGAAAGTTAACTTATGTCTGGTCAAGTCTTTTCCTCTGTTTTTTTTATTTTTTTATTTTTTGTCTTTTTGAGACAGAGTCTCACTATGCTGTTCAGACTGGCCTTGAACTCACTTTGTAACCCAGGCTGGCCTTGAACTTGCAGTTATCCTCCTGCCTCAGCCTCTCGAGTATAATGCGCACACCACCACTCCCAGCTCCTTTCTGCTTTTTGGACCTCAGTTTCTCTATCTGTGAAATAAATGGAATAATGAAATGTTTCTAATGTACTCTGTAATAATATATGCCCAAAATCTACTCAGTAGCCTCCACGAGCAATGCATTAAATATTCATTTTGAGCTGGGTGTGCTGGCACACACCTTTAATCCCAGCACTCCGGAGGGTGAGGCAGGAGGATCGCTGTGCGCTCCAGACTAGCCTGGGCTACAAAGTGAGGCCAGCTTAAACTGCATAGTGAGACCCTGTCTCAAAAAATAAGGCCAGGGATTTAGCTCAGTGACCTAAGCCCCTGACTGGCAGGTGCGAGGTTGTGAGTTTGATTCCCAGTACCGAAAAAATAAATAAATAAAATAAATATTCATTTTGGCTGCAGTCATATGCTTTTTTTTTTTTTTTTTTTTGGCGACACTGGGGATCAAATTTACAGCTTCATGCCTGCCAGATAGGTGCTTAAGCCACTGAGCTGAACTCCCAGGCCCAGTTTTTTGAGGCAGGATCGCACTATGTAGCTCAGACTGGCCTTGTGCTCGCGTTGTAGCCCAAGCCGGCCTTGAACTCGCAAGGCTCCTCCTACCTCAGCCTCCCAAGTGCTGGGACTAAAGGTGTGCACCACCACGCCCAGCTAGGAGTCATATGCTTTTAAAGGAGTCTTGGTGTTTGACAATATCCTACCACCCACATTTCTGGTTGGATCATTTTAGCAAATTTTGATTTGTATCTTTACACTGACAATTACAGCCCTGATCCTAACTTAATGAGGACAGAGAGAAACCTTTTCACCTAGGAGACCACTGAGTGCCCTGTGATGAGGCAGGCACCACAGGTTCAATAGACAGGACTATTCGGATGTAGCCTGGGCAAGTTTCTCTCTGGTTTTCATCCTGTGCCACCTTTCCACTATTTAGCTGTTTTTGTTTGTTTGTTTCTTTGGTACCAGGGATTGGACTCACGACCTCATGCTTACCAAGTAAGCACTTAAGCCACTGAGCTAAATCCCTGGCCCCTTGTTTTTTAAATAAAGAGTAGGCTGCCATAGCTGGGCGTGGCGGCACACGCCTTTCATCCCAGCACTCGGGAGGCTGAGGTAGGAGGAGTGGTGTGAGTTTGAGGCCGGCTTGGGCTACAACACAAGCGCAAGGCCAGCCTGAGCTACACAGTGTGACCCTGCCTCAAAAAACCAGGGCCGGGAGTTTGGCTCAGCGGCTTATGCACCTGTCAGGCAGGCGCGAGGTTGAGAGTTCAATCCCCGGTGCCGCAAAACAAAACAAAAGAAAACTAGGGCCCAGAGTTTGGCTCAGTGGCTGAAGTGCCTGTCTGGCAGGTGCAAGGTTGTGAGTTCGATTCCCAGTGCCACAAAAAAAAAAAAAAAAATAGAGTAGTCTGCCAGCTTTGGTGGCACTTATCCATAATCTTAACACGCAAGAGGCTGAGGCAGGAAGATGCTATGAGTTTGAGGACAGTCTGGGCTACAAAGTGAGTTCAAGGCCATCTGAACTGTGTAGTGAGACACTGTCTCAAAAAAGACAAAAAAAGCCGGGCGTGGTGGCGCATGCCTTTAATCCCAGCACTCGGGAGGCTGAGGTAGGCGGAGCGTTGTGAGTTCGAGGCCGGCTTGGGCTACAACGCGGCGCAAGGCCGACCTGAGCTACATAGTGCGACCCTGCCTCAAAAAACCAGGGCTGGGAGTTTGGCTCAGTGGCTTAAGCGCCTGCCCTGGCAGGCGCAAAGC